>OY987213.1:24982999-25236401 GCA_963920805.1 Primula vulgaris
ATTCTCAGCTGTTGGTGGAGAAGGATCGTACAGTAAGTCTGCTTGCAGAAGCATTGGGAACTGCAATTGATGAGATAGAAGTAGCCGGTATGGATTTGCTCATAGACAGATGTATCAGTAAGATAAAATCATCTAATAGTCTCTCACACGATTCTTCTGCTCCTGGGGCAGACGATTTTGAAAATTTGCAAACTAATTTGTATTTGAAAGACCAAGAGTTGATGCTATGTAAAGAACTATTGGAAAAAGACACACAAATGAGGTTAAAAGTAAGCACTCTAGAAAATGAGTTGGGAACGGTTTCTCAAGAACTTCTAGTATTGAAAGATGAGAAAAGTGCTATAGAGAGAGATTTCAAGCATTCTGATGAAAAAACCTCCTCATTGAGGGAAAAACTGTCGATGGCAGTTAAAAAAGGCAAGGGACTTGCTCAAGATAGAGAAAATTTGAAGAAACTTATGGATGAGAAAGATATCGAAATTGAGAAATTAAAGCTCGAATTACAGCAGCAAGAATCCGCGCTCAATGATTTTAGAAACCAAATTGATAAATTTTCAGCCAATTTGGAACTTATCCCCAAGTTAGAGGCTGATCTTAATGACATGAAAGATAAAAAAGATCAAGTCGAGCAGTTTCTTCTGGAGAGCAATAACATGATAGAGAAAGTGATGGAATCAATTGATGGCATTGTTATTCCAGTTGATGTGACTTTCGAAGAACCTATCGAAAAAGTGCTGTGGCTTGTAAGATATCTCAATGAATGTCAAGATGAAAAAACACTTATGGAGAAAGAATTTGACAATTTAAAAGTGGATTTTGATTCTCTTTCTAGCAAATTAACGGAAGCTTATACAGCCAAGAGTTCACTAGAAGAGGCAATCACAACTGCAGAAAACAGTATTTCACAGCTACGTGAAGAAAATAGCAATTTGTCTGAAGTTTGTGAGACCAGAAAATTGCTTGAAGATGAATTATCAGAAGCTCAGAACAAAATATCAATTCTTATTAATGAAAAAGACGAAGCTCAACTTAATAAAGCTGCAATTGAGACAGAACTTGAGAAAGTGAAAGAGGAGGTTTCTACTCAGACCAGTACACTTGCAGATGCATATAAAACCATAAATTCTCTGAAAGATGCACTTTCTCATTTAGAGACAAATGTTTCTTTTCTTTCTATGGAAAATAACGATTCCCAAGTCCATAAAAATAATTTGGAACACGAAATGAACAAGCTTAAAGAAGAAGCTGAATCTCAGTCTAGCAAGTATTTAGATGCTACATCGACAATAAGATTACTAGAAAATAACCTATCTAAACTAGTTGATGAAAAGAAGTTAGCTGAAGAGGAGATATTATCACTCAATTCAAAGCTAGATGTGTGCATGGAAGAGCTATCTGGATTAGGTGTTAGCTCAGAGAATAGGTCTATGGAGCTATTTAGTCATCTTAACAATTTGCAACTACTTTTGAAAGACGAAACATTGTCGTCTATACTTAAAGAAAGCTTTGAGGTAAAGTTTCAAAGTCTAAGGAATATGGATCTTCTGCTCAGAGACATAAATGAAAATTTGGTTAAAATGGGTTCAGATTCATTGCCAAGTTCTACTTCCACAGAGGTAAATGTTGCATTTACTATAAAACTTGTATAACTATGCTATTTTTTTTTTTGTAATTTACCAGTTTCTCTTCACTTTTCTTATGAGTAATCAGTCCTGAAAATTATACTAGCTCTAGGCGTCTTGTGACTTGCGGAAGAACTAGAATTGTTGAGGAACTTCAATTACAAATATGATCCGGGGAATTTGTTTAGATTTTTATATTTCATTTTGCGTAAAACCTTTTAAGATGAAGAATTCGTTTCTTAGTTTCGTTTAAATTATTTCTCTGGATCTTAGTTAACTTCCCCAGAATATTTATATTTTATTTTTCCTAACCAATCATATTTTCTTCCTGTGTATTTGTAAAGGAAGATTACTTTGTCAACATCTCCTCAGCTGGGTTGGACAACTTTGCAAATGGCGAGATAAATAAAGGTAGCGAGAAGTCGGAAGGTGGTGATAGTTTCGAATACCATTTCAGAAATTCAGTAAAAGGAATGAGTTTTAGAAATAAAATTCTTTCGGAGAAAGTTCAACATTTCTCTTTTTTGATGGATGATTGTATTGCATCTCTTCTGAAAAACCTTCATTTAACAAAAGATGAGATAGTGCACAAGCTTGATCAAGTGAGATCTTTGGAGGAAAAAGTAAATGATCTCGAAACAGGTAGAGACGCACAGAAGTTAGTGATAACCACCTTAGAAAACAATATTAAAGTTCTGCTCTCTGCTTGTACTGTAACTGCCCAAGAGCTTGAAAACGAAGTTGAGAACTATGAAGTTGAACTGAGCTCCGTCCCTGAGCTGAAAAAATGGACCGACTTATTATTTGAAGTGAGAGAAGTAAAGCCTGCTGAAAATCTCTTAATGGCGGCACAAAAGGTTTGTGCTTTAACAAGACAGTTGGAGAGAGAAAGGAACGACTCCGTTGATGTCATTAAAGGCTTGGAAATTAAAATGGCTGAGATTAAAGCTACTGCCAAAAATGCCCTCGAAGAAAGAGATTTATTACAAGCTAGGATATCTAAGTTAGAAGATGATTTAGAAGTATTGCAAAGTTCGCATGAAGAAATGAGTACTAAAGTTGAGGAATATCAGGCAAAAGAGACCACGTCGAGTGACCGAGAAGCTGAAATTTCGTCACTGCGCAGGTCTCTGGTGACGAAAGAGAAAGGTAAAGTTTGAAGTTTATACTTGGAAGTGCCTTATTGGCACTTCCACAAGTGCTTAATTGACCTACATATGCCACATCATTTATTAAAGGCGACAAGTCACATTGTGGCTTGTCAACGGATCATTTGTGTACTCTTGAAGGACTGAAATCTATTAAAGAAAAGAAGACTTTACTATCAAACTTGATAATTTAAATAAAGATTTATCAAACGCGTGAATATTTGGAACACCAGCCTTTCAAAATCACAATTTAGACACCTATCCAAAAAAAATCAATTAGTGGACCAACCTTTTTAAATTCACGAGTGTTTGAAAGTTTAGGATTTTTAGCTGATGGGTTAATTGTTCAATTTAATGTATGTTGGTTCTTAGTACACTGGCGTGATCAAACAATTAGTACATAAATGGTGTTTTTGAGTTTAAAGTTTAATGACGGTGTCCTAATTGTTCGATTTTGTTTTGATTGGTTTCAAGTTGTTAAATTTAAAAGTGATGACTAATGGTAAAAAGAATTAGGTTAGTATACAATAGTACTTTTTCGCTTATTATGTACTCCTAATACTTACTGTGGCTTCTCACCTTTCTGTTCTTGGTTGATATTTGTTTCAGAGGCTGAAGATGCTCTCTTGGTCGCATCCCAGATAAAATACGTATATGAAAAGATAAATGACCTGGAAAATCTTTTTCCAGAGGTCAACATGGGAGAAATTGAAACCAATGATTCAGGTCATTTGAATAAACTCTCCTACATAATTGATGCAGTTTCTTCGATGCAACAACAAATGAACATTTTATGTCAGGATAAAGAAAAACTGGAGGCAAATGTGGTAAAACAGGCTCATCAAATCGAGAATCTGGGGGAGAAAATAGAAGATCGAGGCAGAGAAAAGGAACTCTTGGAGAAGATGAAAACTGAAATTTCTGAAGCGGAATTAGGGATTAAAAATATTGTTTACAAATTGGGAGGTAATAATTTGGTTGGAGATCAAAAATCAGAAGGTGTAATGGGACTTTTTGTGGTATTAGAGAAGCTTGTTACGGAAATACTTTTGGAGTATGATAACACAAAGTCCAGAGGCCAAGAACTTGGCGTAAAGTTGCATGAGAGCCAAAAAGTTGTTGATGAATTGGCAGGAAAAGTTAAGTCGTTTGAAATTACAAGTCAAGTTAGGTCTCCTCCAATAGATGGTTTAGAGGATAGGAGTGTCTTTGAAGTACCTCATTTGCCTACTCGGTCAGAGATAATTGAATTGGAAGATGTGGTAAGAATTCTTGGGAACTTCAGAATACTTCTGTCTTTCAAGTACTTTCCATGATATTTCTCAAGTAACACCTATTTTTACCATTTTTTAATAAGCTTGTTGTGACGTGAGAAAGGTTGACTTAATGATTGATAGAAAACTTGATATAGAGCTAAAAACAGCAGAAAGAAACGACGATAAAGCTTACGCTTTAGCGTATCTCTTGTATATACTCCTAAACATTTTTGCTTAAAAAACATTTTATTTTACCGCTGAATTTTAAATAACCGCTATGTTTTGGCTTTGAAAAAAGACACTGCAGGAATTTTTTTATTGGGAAAAATAGTATTATAACGGTTTTCTAAGAAATTTTATGAAATCACCCCCAGGCCCCCCCAGTTTATAGATTTAGAGAAAGCTGTTTTATTAAAATCAGGATATCGATTCACTTAGATTTCTCGATTTCAATGCATACTTTCATATGCTGGCTATTAAATTCAGTCCATATTTTGAGAGTTATTCCATGCCGGAATCAACTGATGTCGATGTTTTCACCATATGACTATGTTGATTGCATATGTTTAATCGTGAAAGCTCTAAATTTTGGCAAATCTGGTTTTCATGTTAATCCTTATTGTGCAGGGACCCGTTGGAAAGAAAGCAAAAGGTTCATCCCCTTCTGCTCCTCATGCACGCCCTCTGCGAAAAGGGTCAACTGATCACCTTGCTATAAACATTGATTCAGAATCTGATCGTTTGATAAACGATGATGAAAACGATGAAGATAAAGGTATGTCATATGATGGCTTTTGTTATTTTCAGGCACTTGAGGGTCGGTCTTTTATTGCTTAGTTATTAAGGATTTCACCCTGTACCTTTACCAGTTACTGTACTTGAAATAGAGAAATTGAATTGCCGAAAAAGAAAAGTAATCTCGGACGGGTAAAAATCTTCAGCTTTGCTAATGCTGGAACACTTGTTTTGCAGGTAAAGTATTTAAGTCCCTTAATACATCAGGACTGATTCCCGTACAGGGCAAGATGTTGGCAGATCGAATTGATGGATTTTGGTAAGTGAAATTGGAAGATTTCGCTTTTCTGTTTTACAAAGATTTCGGTTGCCACTTTTAAGTCGGATCTCTATTGTCTGCTAGAAGATACTTCTACAGATGGAGTTTAAAGTAACATGTAATTTTCTTAAATTTAAAATTAAACAATTAATAGTTTTTTTGCTGCTAACTGCTGAACTGCGGAAATTAAATAAATGGAATGCTTAAACATTATAGGCTTTTTCGCTGTAACAGTAAAGAAAATAAACTGTTTTTTTAGGCTGAGAAATATGATGGTTTCATCAGCCGTAAAGGATTGAGTTTATCAAGGCCAAAAACAATGAAGCTTAGCTTTAGGTTGGTTAGCCAACTGTCTTAAGTATAAGCAAAGAAAGTGAGCTTAGACACTACCAAGCAAATCGGTGATATCTTTACAATGTCTCACAAATAATTTATCATTTATTCAGGGTATCTGGTGAACGAGCACTGATGAGTCGTCCAAGAGTAAGGCTGGGCCTTATAGCCTATTGGCTATTGTTGCATATATGGCTTCTCGGCACAATCTTGTAAACGAGGCATGTGATTATTATGCGATAAACTATAAACTGCACCGAATTAATGTTTGTTAAAAGCTAAGTATACCATAGTTGTAAGTGATTTTATGGTCATATTTTCCCCTTAGGATCACATAATTTTTTTTGATTCTCTGCAATCAGGTTTTAGCACATCAGAGGATCAAGGCCTTTACTAACATGGGGAATTATATGGTACTTGTACCCTCTTTTTGTAACTCAGTTTCATTATTAGGATCTGGTTTAACTTGCCTGAACGAAAAAAAACCTAAATATAGTCTATAATCACTTATCACTTGATTTTCTTCCCTTCAAGCTGTCCCTTTGCTATAAGTTGATTATCCTAGTGTTTTTAGTTGCTAATATTTTGGAGAAAATACAAGAAATCTCAATCTATACGTTGTATATATTGCACTTATCTTATAGAGAATGTGAATTTCCATGTGTTATTTCTCTAATCTCTACCCTAGTCTTACGTACTGGTGCGCAAGTGTATAAAAACACGAATCTTTATTGCATCCTTTAACGAATACGATATACCCTACTCCGTGAAAGATTTATTCAGTAAAAAGGCTGAATGAAGCATATATGTGACTGAAAGACTTGCAAAAAAACACTCATTTTCTTGTTATTTTCAAAAAATTACAGTGAACATTAATGTTTTTTAGCAAATCGAAATCACTCCTCTTTATCACTCCACTTTGCTTGACACACAAACGCTACTTGCCATATCGATTTCAATGTTTTCCCAACAAACAAGCTACTAAAAATGAAACTTTCTAATTCGAACTGAAAGGGCTAGGCCAAGTATCATTTAAAATTGTATTAATTGGCTATTGCAGGGAGATAAAATGATGCAACTTCGGCTTGGTAAAAAGCAGTGGTCAAACATGAAACAACTAAATTACATTTGTAACAAGGATGATTCCACAATCATGTTGTCTCACCTATGAAACAGACGATGATGCTTAAACAAACTCCAATTACAAAAAGTTGATTAATAAATCAAAACTAAAAGCAGAAGCTTGACATAACAAAGCAACAATATCAGTCAGAATACTTTTAGGGAGCACTTAAATCTCTTGGCTTATTTGACAAAGACAACAATAATAGTAGTTAATAAAGAGGACAAAACGATCGGCATAGAGAAAATAACTCTTATGCCAGAGAGTCCTTTTCCGCCTCTTGTCTTACAAGTTCAGCTCTTACCCTGCTCACCTCTGCTTCTCTCTCCATTCTTTCTTGCTGCAACATCATATAATCTAGTCAAAGCTCGATGCTAGTGACTTAAGTTATTTATGACTAATTATTCTCTATGGGATATACGGGAACATAAGCAGTATCTTAACAAACTTTAGGTCGTGTCGAAAATTTGATAAAAGAAACACAAAAATCAGGGAAGCAAAAGTGGAATTTGAGCCAGCCATTCAAATATATGGTGATAATAATTTCTGTAAATATGGATTTCAAACCATGGTAATGATGCAATACTTACCTAAAAATAGAAAAAATGACCAAATCCCTTAGAATATTGATACCAGACATACTATTTTGAGTAAGTTTTCGAAAATAATTAGTCACTATGATTGATTACAAAGACATAGACAAGCATCCATATTGCACGGAAAAGGCCCTATCTTACAACTTAAACAATTTGTTAAGTTCAGATGTTGAAAGCATGAATTTTCCCTAGTGTTTTCAAAGACTTTATTGCTGAAGGTCTTTGTCCTCTAGAATCAAAACCTTTAGTACCTAATCTCTGTTCATCTGCATAAACATATCATATGAATTCAATACGGTCGCTAAGCTTACCTTTCTTTATGAACGAGTACATCAGTAGGAACGTGTATGCCAAATCAAATTATTCAATGCTGTTATCAAAAAAGACAAAACTAACTGCACTCATTTACAATTTAGCTATATGCATTATATGTATAAAATAAAATAAAGCTCATGTTGCCAAATGCGACCTTAAAAGTTTAATTCCCAATAGGAAAGCGAGGAAAAGTGAGAAGACATATTTTCGTTAACTTCACTATGGTCTAAAGTATAAAATCATTTAAGTTCAATCATGGTTGTTTCTCTCTATTCCCCTTTCTACCCTTACTATTCTTTTCTTTTTCACAGGAGAACAACTAATAAACAAGGGAGGTTTCAATAGTTCACATCTCCTTCATCACCTCCCATGCGTTGCAGCTTATAAGCAAACCCTGAGAATTTAACTGACATACCATTACTCCGAAATTAAAACCCCCAAATATTTATCCCCAAGGAATCCTAAATTTACTGTTAGCTAATCAATCAAAGCCATCCCTGTTGAAAACCACTTTCCAAATGCCACCATATAGTCCAGCATTAAGTTAAATATCCAAATAATTATCGACAAAACCAAGTGGATCAAATCATTGTTGCTAACTATACATAATTATGCATGTAAATAATCTAGTCGGACATCTTTCATCCACTCATCCGCAAGAAGACACCAATGAAATGCCTCAAAAAATAATACAAGTAACTCAAAATTACAAAAATGCCATCGTTATATCACTGAATACGTAGTTTTAGTAGTTTCTGTAGAAATAATAATAATCGAGATCAAAATGCGACTGCAATAAAACTAAAAGCACAGACATAAAATTTATGCGAATACAATCGGTCCATGCATATATGTATGCACTAATCTAGTTGGGAAGCACAATGGTTACTCGAATCAAGTGCCAAAAAGAACCGAGAATTTCTCAAAAATGCATAACTATTATTCAACGTTAGATAACTACATCGCCATATCCTTACATACATACGGCCTTATGTATTGCTTGCATTTCCTTTATAACTATAATAAGGTACAACAAGAAAATGAAATACGGGTATAATTGATACACACATATTTAAGTATGTAGTAATCTAGTTGGCAATCATTCCTCCACTCAAATGGAACAAAGAACATGAAGTGCCTCGAAATTCCAGAACTATCGCTCAAAATTAAACAACTAAACCTTCGCAACATAATGGCCTTGTTTGGTTCCAGCTTTTAAGCTCAGATTTTTGTTTTTTCACTTAAAAGCTGGTCTCCTTGGTTAATCAATTTTTATTTCTGGCATTTACTTTATAATTGTACAAGAAAGTAGATCAAAAAGCAACCCGAATAAAGCTAACTCAATTTACAGAATTACGTCTCCACGATATGTACCTCTAGCAAGGTTGTAAAAGTCGCTGACTAGTCGGAGAGGTTCGACTGGATTTTTTTTCCGACTAGTCGGAAATTAGTCGGATCCGGGTTTTTTTTAAGTGTTACTTTTTCAAAATGTAGGGGTCTTTTTAAATTTTTTTTAACTTTCTGTGTAACACTTTGGAAATTAGAATATATTGTTAAAGGTTTTAAAACTACAGGGACTGTTTTTGTTAAAAGACCAAAGTTTTATAAAACAAACCCTAATGTACGCTCCTATTAAAAGTCGGCGGTTGTATCTCTGTATCATCTTCTTCTCTCTCTCTTTTGTAATTTTTTTCTGAAACTTTAAAGACCTAATTCAATTAGGGTTTTTTGGTTTACATCTATGATCGATTAATTCAATTAGGGTTCAATTCGGGACTGTATTATATCATATATGTCTTTAATTGAACCAATTATCCCCAAATTGGGGTTTTTTCAGATTTCCCGATATTTTTGGCCAACTTTTCATAAATCGGGTCGGTGACCTCTGACTTCCGACTAATCGACGATTAGTCCCGACTTTTAGAACACTGACCTCTTGCTATTGAATAAATGAACAGGAAATATTAAATTACTTAGTTAAAATGCAATCAGAATACAGCTCAATCAAAATAGCACAACTACTCTCCAACATCATTAACATACAAACCTATGTATTTCTCGTATTTACTGTATATGTGTACAAGAAATTAGATCAAAATATCAAATAGCAACAGGAATACAGCTTGCTTGAAATTATAAAACTAAGGCACCACATCATCAACATAAAAAACTATGTACCACATCATCAACATAAAAAACTATGTATATCTAGATTTTTTTATACATATTTAAAACGTCAGATCAAAGTTGAAGCAGAGAACAGCTAATTATGCATTCCTATCATTAACTTTATAAATGTACAAAAAGTTACATCCACATGCAATTCAAGTAAAGCTACGTCAAAACTCTAGAACGACGTCCCCATATCATTAACATACCAAAAATTGCCTATTTTTAGCATTTCGTTTTTAAGCAAAATTAGATCCAAAAAAGATCAAAAGACAGCTTACTCAAAAGTCAAAACTGTAATCACACCCCAATCATTAACATACCAAAAATTGGGATTCAAATTCTCTAGTGTATAATGCACTCACATCCAATAGAGTTCAATCTAACGGGTGAAATAAACACAATCCAATGGTTTAGATTAAGCATGAGTTTTGTAATTTTCTTTGTATTCTATACCAAACTATATAACGAGGCCAAAATTCGCCTTAAAAAATGTGTAACTAAAAGAGGCTCAAATAGAACAGATTTGGTCTCAAATTGTTGATCGATGACCTCTCAATAATTTTCTAGGTTTTTATGATGATTAGTAAAAAGTAATATTGTGATTGAATTTTTTTACTTACTAGCAGTAAATCTCTAAACACCATGTTTTTTTTTTTGGAATTCCTTTGAAACAATATTGTGTGTATCGTTTGGTAAAACAACTGAATTTCCAAAAAGAAATAAAAGGTCTTTATTTTTAAATTTCAGCTGAGGTCTAAAAAAGTGTGTAGAGATGGAGGAGAGTTCTAAGTATATTTACTTGATAAAAAGTTCTAAATAATTGATATCAAAATACAGATAGGTCAAAATAATGACATTCAAAACTGTGTATTTCTAGTCTTACTACTAAATGTTAAAAAAAAAACAAGATCAAACTCCAATTGCCCAATACACAAATGATAAAACACACACACACACACACATATATATATACAGATACATACTTCAATTGTCTGATACACATGATAAAAGGCATGTAAACGGAGAGTTCTAATATTTACCTTATAACGTTCTAAATAATTTAAATCAAAATACAGCTAGGTCAAACTAATAACATTCAAATGTAAAAAAAAAAAAACAAGATTATACTCCAATTGTCCTATTCACACACATGATAAAACATATATATATATATATATATATGTATTGAGAGAGAGACCTTTTCGGACCCTTAAGTGGACCAAAATGAATAGGTTGGGGACCAAATTGGTTAAACTTAAAGGTTGGGTACTAAATTGGTACAAGCCAATAGTACATCTTTTTTTCCCAATGACATACACACATATGGGTAAAACGCAAATAATCCCCTGGAACTATGGTTCATTTGCAAATAACCCCAAGTAACTATTAGTTTTTGCAATTAACCCCACAAAACAATTAAACTCTTACAATTAACCTCCAAGTTCATCTTAAAATGATATAAGTTTTGTATTAATTAGTTCGTTTTACAAAATCATGTGTTTGATATATGTAGTTTGTCAACGCACACGAGTTAAGATAACAATTATTGTAAAAAGTCATCCGAAAAGGCTTTATATAAAAAAAGCATTATTTAGTCGGGGGAAAATTCCTTTTTGTGTCATTCCGTTACTTGCATGAATATATTAAATAACTGATTATCATAAATTAAAAATCAACCAAATCGGATAATCGAGCATAAAGTCATATCATTTAAAAGATGGTATCGGGGGCAGTGCCGGTTTCAGGCAAAGCCATCCTAGGCAAGATACTAGGGCCTCTCAAATTAACGAGGCCTCATACATTTCTTATATATTATGCCTAAATTTATAAATCATATTATTTCAATATATCTACGTGGCTACCTAGGAGAGAGGTTGAAGAACTATTGAAAAAGAATATAGAAAAAGAAAATGGAACTGATCATATAACTAGTGGTACTTGTATTTTGTATAAATATCTTAATTACGCCCAAAACATAAAGTATAACATTATAATCCTTATAGTAGTTAACAGTTTTATGGTAATTATGAAAACAAATCACCATAATGTAGTATGTAAAAGCATAGTTACGGTAACCAATTTCAATTAGGTAATAAATTTGCAGTCTATTAGATTAAACATGAGTATATAGGATAATGGCCGGATATGTATGATAACTATAAATAACTTTGAAAGATTTAAGATGTAATGCCTTTTTTTTGTAGCACAATTTGAATTTCACTATTTTCAGTTCACTGTGTTGTTTATGGTCAAAAATAAAATAAATATAAAGGCCTCATTATTCAGATTTGTCTCGGGTTTCGAAAACTCTGGAGATGATCTATAGATACATATATACGTATAGAGAGAGAGAGATGGGGAGGGGAGACCTTTTCGTCCTGGTGGAGAGCGATCCAGACGTGGATCTTGTCCATCGATTGCCAGAACACAAAAGCTGACCCTGTCATTGCTATAAACGTCGATACTTTCACCATCTCTCTCTCTCTATATATATGTATCTTCGTCTAACCTAATTCCCAAATCGTCAACACTCAGATAGATAGATAGAGAGATATATATAGAGAGAGTGTGTGTGTGAGCTACAATGCAGTGTATTTTATTTTTTACTATAGTATATAATAGAACTGGTTTTAATCTGATGTGTGTTGGGAAGGCTTTATTTTAATTGATCCTATAGTATGGAAAAGGGACAGATTTGATCCAGTTATGTATCAATATTTATCTTACTTACTAATCGGTGTCCACGCGTTATGTATGCACTATGTAGTGACATATATATAATCCGAACAAAAAAAGATAAAATTTTACAATTATTCAAAATATTGATCGAATGAATATAATAATTTAACAATCGTATATAAAGAGTAATATAATGTTTAGTTATTATAAAAAAAAATACACTTCAGACGATTTTGTTTGGGGATAGGAATGGAATTGTTTTGAAAACAACATTTTTTTTTGGTTATTTATGTTTTGAATTAAATATAGAAGTAATTAGTAAAATTAAGTTAGGGCATTTTTGGGAAAAAATGATAAAATTTGGCAGCTTCAAAAAACTTGAGTTGGTTTATTATAATACTAGTAAAAGATACTCACACGTTACGCGTGATGGCATAAATCTCGTAATATATTTTATTTTGAACATAATATTCAGATTTAGTATCATTTATTGTAGTTATGCAGGTACCAAATTGTTAATTAAGCTATGCTACATCCATAATTAGAAAAATATAGTGATGACAAATTGTTAATTAATTAGATTAGGTTTATTAGTAATTATTAAAATAGAGTGAGAGTATTTTTGAAAAAATTGGATAAAATTTGATAGCGTCAACTTTTATTGAGTTATGATATATTTATCATACACACCATGAGCAAAAAGTATTTTTTTTTATTATTATGTGCAAAGAATCTAATTTTAATCTAATATGTGTTGGGACTTGAGAGGCTTTATCTAATTGGTCCTTTAGTATTGGAAAAATGACAGATTTTGATAGAGTTATGTGTCGATTTTTATCATATACACAATGAAGATAGGAGACAGACTGAATATTTTGGGCCTACCGTTAAAAAGTGTTTGGAAAAGCTAGTCTCGACATGAGTAGTCGGAGAAATAGCGTGGCTGTAGGTGAGGATTAAGTGCCAAATGTCAAGCGAGATTTTGTTATAATTAATAACCCTCACTTTGGAGGTAACCTGTTTTGCAGGTGCCCAGTATCGAACCCTAGTGATGAGCATGCTATATTAGGGTCTCAACCATGTTAAGTGAGATTATTAGATAATAGTTAGGTGGGATTAGACAGGGGCAGAGCCGACTCTGATCACAACCTAAGCAGTCATTGTGCTTATGTGACGATTGAAAAAGGCATCGAAATATGTTTTCGTATGAAAAAATTATGCATTTATGCAAATGTTAAACAGAGATATGATATTTTTAAGTCATTTAGTGTTGGATTATGCTACCTACCGCAACACAGTGGTTTAAGCTCCTATACAAACATGAGAGAGTATCGAACTGAAGAACCCTTAACCAGATCTACCACACTTACTCAACTAGGCTACAATAACTATACTGAATAATACTATTTGTTTTTGTTTTTCACTTATCTTTAATTTGTAAAAATGAGTTTTTTATGTGATAAATTTAGTTGGGGGCATAGGTGATCACATGCATTGGACCGTCCCCAACAGTAGGTAAACAAGTTTAGCAGTTATACGAGCTGTTTTTACGGAGAATCCTTCTAAAAGCGTTGCCAAGTCTTCAAGGTTATACGTAACTAGTTATGAGACAAAATTTATGAATGTTGAAAAAGCGTGGAGCGATTAGTGTTTCAATTAGACGATTACACCGATTAGCGTGAACTAACTTATAAAAGCCATTGAGACCAAATAATTAATTGAATAAAACATATATTTTTTTAAAAAAAGTAAAAAAATTGTTAATGTCAAATGAGAAAAAGAAAAGTGTGATTAAGAATAAAAATGCCCTCATGCAGAATCGAACTACAGACCTCCAGTTTACAAGACTGGCGCTCTACCAACTGAGCTATAAGGGCCATTTGATCATATTAAATTATTTTTAATATTTATTTCTTTAAAAGTATTGGTTTAGTAGTCTTCCCCTCAAAACAATTTAAAGTTAGTGGCATAGTCGTAATTACACTTTCCCGCACTTTTCTTAAACCCCCCACAATCTTTTGCCATTTATTTATCAAATTAAAAATTCATTGAGTCATATTTATTTGAATGCATGAAGTAGGTTACTTCGTATATTTAACTTGTGGGTAATTACTATTATATATGTTTGTTTAGTTCTTATGTAGTTTTGGTGTCTGATCGTGTTTTTAGGCTTTTATGTATTATATTTCTCCTTTTTTTTTATGTTTTTTATTAGCGAACAGGTAATTATGGACTTGTTGTTTGAATCTTTAAGCTCATTTTTTCAGCTTATAAGTTCATTGCATTGGATTTTGTTTTGCTCACCTTAAAAACATGTTTTTTTCTTAATTCATAGTATCTCAGTACTCTTATATGTATAAGTTATCTGGGGTAGCTGGAATTTAATTTGGTTATGTTTAATTTGCTATTTAATCATGTTTTCAGGTTAAAAATGCCTTCTTTTTTATGCTCTCTTTCGGGGTATTTTTGTTTGTGAATAGGTAATTAAGAACTTGTTTGTTTAAAGATTTTAAGCACATCTTTTGCTTAAAAGTTGTACTTATATCACTTGTGTTACTTTAAAATCGACTCTTTTGTTCCTTAGATTGACACCTTTTAGAAATTTTAAGGTGAATAAAGTTCAGATCGCAGCTTAATCACTTAAAAATTGCATCCGAAGATGTTATAAGATTGAGTTGGAGCAAAAACAGTAGTTTTCTGTATGTGTTGGTATAGAATGTGTGCTGGTGTGTGTGTTTAAAGAATTAAGGCGGTTTCTACTTTCTAGAACTAGATCATGCATATGAAGTTCAAATTTTCATTTGTTCTGAAAAATGAGTTTTTGCTGTGAAATTTATATAAACGATGTTTTTATTTATTTATTTATCAGAAGTGTGTTGCATTTAAATCTCATTTTTAATCTATTATTGGAGAATAAGTTATTGCAAATAGTTCCGCAAGCTTTCAACTTAACAGTAGATGAAATTATGGAAGAGGATAAATTATTTCGGCCATCTAATGAATTCTTCATTTAGGTTATCCTTTGGGTCTCTTAAGCTATGATATACACTTTATATTGGTCGTATTAAATGAGGAGCAATATAGGTTTTTATCATTTCATATTGACGGAGAATAGGTGATTTCAGATACTGTGTTTCTTCTCCTTTTCTAAGTTTTTTGAAAAAGCGTAGTTCTGAGCACAATAGTTGATTCAATCTAGGTTGACAGGATGACAAATATCAATTTCGATGTTCGAATTTTAATCACGTAATATGGTCAAAATTATACCTTTTTTTGGTCAGTTATGTTATATTTGGTAATAAAGTTAGTAAAAGGAAAATAGTGCTAAAACCTACTTTGGCATTGCTTTTTTTCACACATCGTTCCATTTTTTTTGTTTCCACACAATAAGTTCTTTTATTTGTTATTGTTTCTTATCCTTTTCCATTATTGAAGAATCCTCTTTCTGAACATGGAATTAGATGCCTAATACATGGAAATTGTAAATTAATCTTGCCTTCTGTTTCATTAGAAAGTTGAATTTGAAGATTCAAATGGCTAAAGCAACAGTTGATGTTCCCCAAAAGGGTGGGTTCAGTTTCGATTTGTGCAGAAGAAATGAAATGCTCATGCAGAAAAGCCTTAAAGGTCCATCTTTTCTCAAGACGGGTACAACCATTGTCGGCCTAGTGTTCCAGGTGAGGAATTTGTGTACTTATTTATTATTATTATTATTATTATATATGTGTGTGTGTGTGTATATATGTATATATGTTTTACGTCACATCATAACGAATTCACTCCCATTCTGTTGCTTTTTGAGTAACGGTTCACATTAGAACGATTCACTTTTATATGCATTAAGCCAATTGGCTGATATTTTCTCAAGCTTAATTGACATAGATTCTTAGTATGGCTTATTTTTTTACTTTAGTAGCCCCTTTATGGGATCAAATAATTCGACCTTAACAGGAAAGCATGACGAGGTTAGGACATGACCAAATAGATAGGGAAGTGATTTTAATTTGTCTGGTGAACTGTTGGGGGAGAAATTAACATCTGTAAGGTAGCCTTATAATTGGATGGTAATATAATTTTAGTGTATATAGACTAACAATAACATGAAGTTGCGATCGTATTTGCCCCTGTGATGAGTTTACTTCTATTTTTTCCCAAATCATACTTACTAAGTTTTAAGCTTATGCCAGGGAGGGGGAACTTACATAAGCTATAGTTTTTATTTTTTTGATTAGTAGAGAAGATTCTGTTCTAACCCATGTATTAAAAAGGATAATCATTTCTTTCTTTTTTCCAATTGTGATTATTCTTATATTTCTTCAGGATGGAGTTATCCTTGGAGCTGATACAAGAGCCACTGAAGGGCCTATTGTTGCTGACAAGAATTGTGAGAAAATTCATTATATGGCACCCAACATCTATTGTTGTGGAGCCGGGATGGCTGCTGATACAGAGGCCGTGACTGGTATTTAAGTTCATACTTATCATAATTTTTTCTGTATTTCTGATTTTCTTTCTGTGTGATTATTTTTTCTTCCAGTTGAGTTCTGAATTTGGTTGTTTTTGTAGACATGATCAGTTCGCAGTTGAAGCTACATAGGTTCCATACTGCACGAGAATCAAGGGTTGTGACGGCTCTTACCCATTGAAGACTCATCTATTTGGGTATGATATATAACTCTAGGAACAGCGAAAGCACCAATGATAAAATCTTTGGTGCTGTTTAACATCCAATTTCTTTTTTGTGTTCATTTCCGCTATCTTTTGAGGACAACAAATATTAGAATGTTTTAGATAGGATTTATAGTGTGTTTTAACATTATTTTGGATATGAGGATTAATTTGTCAGAAACCTTTTTGCCCTATGTCTGTGATTCAAATTTCGAAAGCAGCTTTAGAACCACTGTAAAGCAACACCTGGTTTCATGATTTTCATGGTAATTAAGATTATTTTGGATGCTTCGAGGATTGTTGGAAGAAAGAATTTTTGGAATTATCTGTCCAGACCCATTTCTTTCACTGTTAATGCTAAAAAAAACAGTTTTTAGAACCATTACCTATAAGCATCATGCTCATGCTATTTCCATTCTTGTGCTTGACCAGTGATCGAAGTTTATGTTTTAACTTTCTCCCTTTTCTTTCCTTTACCAGTTACCAAGGTCATGTTTCAGCTGCACTTGTTCTCGGTGGAGTCGATGTCACTGGACCTCATTTGCACACTGTAAGTGATGATGTTGGCACACTAAATTCTTGCAGATATATGGTTCTTGATCCTATTATATGAGATCAGAAAGACCGATGAAAGTGTTATAAATTGTAACTTTTGAGACTATAGTTGACATGTTGGACTGCAAATTTATTTATGTACTCTTGGTAGGGGGAATGCTTTTCCTTTCAAATATTAATTCATTTATTGTGCAGATATACCGTTCAACCGATACACTGCCATATGCTACAATGGGTTCTGGTTCCCTTGCTGCTATGGCTATTTTTGAATCTAAATATCACGAAGGATTAACTGTAAGTGCATCCACTTAATACTGTTATGGTAACTCTTAAATTGTTTGGACCATTCTGCCATTAAGCATTGGCTAAGTTGTAACGTGGCTTAAGTGTTACTTGGGATCAACTTATAAGCAAATAAGGGGGCTTGTTTGAATCTAAGAAAGGTTATCATCCACTTTAAAACTTCTAGCCTTTCGGTCCAGAGAACTAATAATGCTAAATTGTTGCTGACCAACCAATTGCATTGCAGTTTTTAAGTAAGAAAACAAAAACAAATACGTTCAGCTTAAAATTTGCAGAACTCAAGCCTTTATTTGGAATAGCATTTTAAAACTAGTCTTTGGATCAAATATACTCTCACGCTCCATCGTTGTAAAATTTTATTCTTCTGCAGAGGGATGAAGGAGTTACTTTGGTTCGCGAAGCTATTTGTTCTGGTATCTTCAATGATTTGGGAAGTGGTAGCAATGTAGATATTTGCGTGATTACCAAGGTTTGTTCACATATATTTCTGTAATAAGTGATCTTATGAAAAGGTTTTCATGGTAATACTAATAACCATGATGGTTCCATGGCTCCCGTACCACATTTCTCGTCAAAATCCCGTTAATTTTATTGTCATAAAAACTTGGGGATCATTTGGTTGTGTTATTTACATTTTTTTTTTCATTTACCTTTTCTATTTTACTGTTTTGGGGAATGTGCACTCCATTCTATTCTTGAAATTTTCTGTGCATGTAACATACCCTAATAACAACAAAAGATAATGCTGAATCTACTGATATGTTTCTAAAACTCGGTAATCTTCATGTTAACATCTACGCACTGTTCTGAGAAAGTGATCCGGCTGACACATGTCTTCTGGTGTTTCATTTCCTAAAACTCGTAAAACAGTTTCCAGAGGTAGCTTGAAAATTGGAATATATTAATATTAGTTCTTTATAATTCATTAAGGTGGGACATGAAATGTTAAATATTTACAGTCTCTTTTTATTAATATATATTTACAGTCTCTTTATTTCAGTATGTTTTTCTCTAATCAGAGTCCCAGATTATCAGTTATATATAACTTTGAACCGTATTTTGCTCTTCCTTTTTCTTCTTATCACACATCAAATCTTGATTGGTTTTGATAGGCACGTCACTGCAACTTCTTTCTGACTAAAAATCTTATGTCCAGGGTAACACGGAATACCTAAGGAACCACCTGTTGCCAAACCCGCGTACTTACATCAATGAAAAGGGCTATTCATTTACCAAGAAAACAGGTCAGTTTCTTTTTCCGTAAGGTTTTTTCTTAAATCTTAGGATGAGCTGATCCTATTAAATTTCTTGACACTTAGGATTGGTTAGAGCTTTTGATTGCTCAGGTAGTTTTCCGATTGTTAAATATAGATCAAAAGCCTAAACCTGTATAGTTGTAATCTTGAATGGTTTCCGGAAGTTGGATCTTAACTACTTTGAGACCTGCTCTTTAGAAAAGTACACGTTCTCTTGTTTACACCAACTGGTGTTATCTTCGAGTAATTTTTCCCCTCTTACGAAAAATTTGAAGAACATTGTGTCAATGAGTTTTATATCCAGTAAAACAGGTTGATGATTTTCAAGTTAAATGTAGAGTTTCTTTTCATCAAACTGTGGAGATAGAATTGTTAATTAAGTTTCAGTTGGTCGATGAACTTATAAGTAAATTTTTCCGGATGAATTCATTTATTTAGGGAACTCAAAAGTATTCACTAGTGAATAGGTATGACTATTTTGTATTAGTATTTCTGCACCCCAGTTTCTTGTTGTTTTGGTCGACAAATTGCTTCATAGCAATAAATTACATAATTCTGTTAAAGAGAGACCTTTGTGTAAAT
This sequence comes from Primula vulgaris, assembly GCA_963920805.1. Classification (NCBI taxonomy): domain Eukaryota; kingdom Viridiplantae; phylum Streptophyta; class Magnoliopsida; order Ericales; family Primulaceae; genus Primula; species Primula vulgaris. The sequence continues at coordinate 25,002,662 of OY987213.1, forward strand.
TGCTGTCGATAAGTAACGAATCATAAGTTCTTGAGAAACAGTAGGTAGTTGACATATTTATTATTATTTATACGTCTATCTGTATGATGTGGAATTAGGAAAGTAACTAACTGTCTCATTTTACTTTGATTGTGATTGCAGAGATTTTATCGACTAAGATTACACCGCTAAGAGATATTGTCGAAGTGATTGAAGGAGGAGATGCAATGGAAGAGTGAGCCAGTGGTGATGAAATGAACCCAAATCATATGTATTGTAATACTCTAAGTTTTCTTCTAAATGAATCTTCGTTCTTTTTGTATAAGTCGTGACATTTAGGTTTTATTTCTTTGATCTCAAACTTGTCTCACATTTGATTCTCTTTATTTTAGTTTGAATATTTCTACCTGCATATATTTCTGATGTGGATAAAATTGGAATGTGCTAAATTACATTAGACCCTTGCATAGTTGCATTGTTCCATTTCTGTCAGCAGGCCCTTAAGGCTTGTTTGGTAATAGTATTCAAAGGAAATGTCGTACAACTCTACTTTTCAAACTTTATTCCAGAAAACACTACCCTAAACTTTTTGTTTAATTTAGGTGTTATATCACATAAATATATAAAGGGCTCAAAATATAATTTGTCTCACTTTCCACATTTACTTTCTCTCTCTAAAACGCGACTCCAAATCTAACTCACTTCCACCGCCGCCGCTCCACCACCGGAGTAGATCTTCTACGACGGAGCAGCAGCAGCTCTGCTTCGACTCTCTCTACTCCCCAGCCTCTCTCTCTCTATATAGATATAATTATATATGTATATATGTCTCCTCCGCGCTCCTCCACATGTGATACTCCGCCATTGGAGCTCGCCACCTCTTTCGTCATCTGTCTTCTCTCTCTCTCTCCATAGACCCTCTCCGTCGTTAAACACCGATGGCGAGCCTAAGTTTCTTTCTAGGCTCGGCTTATATATTCTATTCGCTAAACGCTCATCGGACCCTACTGAAGCAGTTGACCAGATAATATAGCAGTAATCAATAAAACAGTTTAATACATTTATGGTCCGAGTTCTGTAGCCCGGTTATTTACCGTTTGGGCACCTAAGTTGTACCTAGTTTACAAAGGACAAGTACAACAACAAAGATAATATATGAACAGATATATGATGTAAGCATGACGGTACCGGGGTTGGTGTTTTTACCAGGTTGATGGGTCCGTCGGAACGTTGGAGGCGGCCGTGTATGGTAATGGTATGGCGGCCCGTCCCGATGATTCCCGTAGTCCCTGTTTGCTTCAGTACGTTTACTGGATTGTTATTACAGTCCGTTTGGACCTTTCATATCTACAAGTACAATTCCAACATAGATCGGTTACTAATAGTTGGGCATAGTTTGAGTGGTGAGCTCCACTAACAATTAAATGAGTTGATTGATTTATAAAGTTACTGATATGTCACACGAGCATATGACAAAATCCTTGGCTGCACCAATGGTATTATCCTGCATATGAATTAGCTAATTTATATCTTTGTAAGTAAAGGGAGGAAGAGTGATAGCCTGTTCTGGCAGTATAGGTCGGAGGCGTGTGACCCGTGACGGAACAGGGGTGAATGAATATTCCGATGAGAGGGAGGTTTGCCTTGATGGCTGCGGGTCTCCGCTGTGTATGCGGTTGTATATATATGTATATAGCCTTATGTATCTATACATATCTCAGTCTCCATCTCTATGTATATATCACTGTATGGAGAGAGAACCCCCTCTTTTTTCTTTGGAAAATGATAAGTATTTATAGGGTTAAAATATGTTTTACTATTCACTTGGGTTTTTGATAATTGGGCCGAAAATGTTAAACGGTTTTATAAACTCATTACATTTTTGTATAAAATAAATATCGTTAGACATGTAAATTAGGCCGTTCTAATAAATAGAGAATGAATACATAAATATACTCGCCAACAGCTCCCTGATAGTACAATACACTAAACGGTATCTATTTGGTTGAGACAAAATTTGTATCTTCAATACTTAATTGGTAAAATTAATATGATGTGTAAGTAATTGGTAAAAGAAAATAGGTCTAGGTAATAAACAACATTTTCCTTATTTAACGTTTTTTTGTTTAGAATACATATTTTAAAGACTTTTTATTAAAAAATACATTTTTTTAGAATAAGTTTTAAAAAAACTAAAAAGAATTATTTTTTTGAAAATATGTTTTTTTTTTGAAAAAATACATTTTGTTGAAAAAATACGTTTTGTTTTAAAAAATACATTTTGTTTGAAAACATATATTTTGTTTGAAAAAACGTTTTGCTTGAAAAAAAAACGTTTTTGTTTACAAAAACATGTTTTTTTTGAAAAAATACGTTTTGTTTGAAAAAATACGTTGTTTTCAAAAAAGTAACGGATTTTAAAAAAAATAACTTTTTAAAAGACAATATATTTTTTTTAAAATAACTTTTAAAATATACGTTTTACCAATTATGTTTCAAGGGGTTTATTATACTTAATTACCCTAAAGTATGGTAGCATTTCCGTTAACTACCCTCAAGTATTAACTTTCCCTTTTACTACCCTGAAGTTTAGTAAACGTTATTTTTTTGTTCAAAATGACAACTAAGTTGGATGAAAAAATACAGCACGTGACAATTTTATAAACAGATTAAGTATTGTCATTTCTCTTTCAAACTTAAATTGACCAATTTACACTAATAAAACTCAGCAATTAGTGTTCATCTCTCTCTATTCAAACTCTCGTCAAACTCTCGGAATCGACATCATATCTCAGAATTATTGAGTTATCAATGGTGTTTTTGTCCTACAATAACATATGTCCATGTCTGTTTACTAGGTGAGAGAGAGAACTGCTTGAGAGAGAGAGATCACGGGTTGAGACGGAGAGAGAGAGTATATATATATGTATAATGTATATTTATATAGTTGATATATATATATAGGAGATAAATTAACAAAAAACATATCAAACAAATTTAATACTGTTTATTCTTTTATTTCTCTATCTCTCATTTACTCTCTCTTTCCTCCTTATTATCTCTCTCCTCCATTCTTCTCTCTCTCACCAATTCTTCTCTACATATCTTTCTGATCTTAGTCTCTCTCCTCCATTGTTGTTTGTATATTTCTTTTATATGCCACTCTATCTCTCTCCACTCATCCACCACGAAAACCCGTCACTAACTACCGAATATCATCTAAATTATATAAACATCCATACACATATAAATACATATATATACATACGTAATACACAAATATTACACTGATTGATATCCCGTAATATATGAAAAATATATGAAATTGGTGAGATTGTTTTTTATCCCGTAATATATGAAAAATATATAAAATTGGTGAGATTGTTTTCTATTTATTGAGGTTTGAGACTATTGTAAAACTTGTGCGTTTCAAGTTGAAGGATGAGAATCCATATGTATAGTATTGAGATAAATTCATATGTAGTGTATAAAGTTTTAAAATTAGGGTATGAAGTTTTGAAATTAGGGTATGAAGTTTTAAAATTAGGGTATGAAGTTTTGAAATTAGGGTATGAAATTTTGAAATTAGGGTATGAAGTTTTGAAATTAGGGTATGAAGTTTTAAATCAGGGTATAAAGTTTTGAAAATAGGATATGAAGTTTTGAAATTAGGGTATGAAGTTTTAAACTATAGTATGAAGTTTTAAAATTAGGGTATGAACTCTTTTTTAGATATTTGATTGTGATTCAGAACATTTAGGGTATGACATTTTAAAATTAGGGTATGACATTTTATAATTAGCATATGAATATTTTGTGAGTTTTTAGTCATCTTTAGAGAGAGAGATGGGTGATTAGCATGTATTAGAAAAAGTTGCGATTATCGTGTGTTAGATAGAGATGTACGATTAGAGAGAGAGAGTTGCGGTTAGAGAGAGGGGTTAGATTATGGTTTGATTTTAATTAGAGAAATAATAAGTATATATAGGTATGTTTTTTGTAATTTAAGTTTTGGGGTATGTTTTTGGTAATATAATAGAGCTAGAGTATGTTTTTGTTAATTACCCCATATATATATATATATCATACTTCATACTATCATTTATGTGAAGAGGGTTTATGAAACTTTAAAACAATTATTTATAAAAAAATCCTATTAATTTATAAAATTACAAAATAGTAATAAACACTTTTACACAGGAATTAAAATAAAAATAAGTGCCATCAAATTCCTCCTCTCTCTCCCTCAACCATAATTGTCTCTCTCTTCATCGAAAATTCTACCGTAACGGATTACATATTCACACCTATTGGATGGGCAGGTCCGCTAGTATATATATATATATATATATGTAGTTGCATGTATTTAGGTTGGGGGAATGAGTTTTGGAGGAAAAATGGTAATATAGTAATTAGTTCCTAAAATGCTCACACAGTTCAACTTAGTTGTTTTTTTGAACAAAAAAATAAGGTTTACTAAAGTTCAGGGTAGTAAAAGGAAAAGTTAATACATGAGGGTAGTTAACGGAAATGCTACCATACTCGATGATACCTAAGTATAATAAACCCATGTTTCAAGCCTATTAACTTTACCAATTAAGTATCCAAGTTACAAAATTTGTCTCAATCACAGATTTCGGTCAATTATTTGACGGAAAGTAACTGATTGGGACAAATTTTATAATTTGGATACTTATGGTAAAATTAATAAGATGGGTAATTGGTAAAATCAAATAGGGATACTCAACAACGTTTTACCCTTTTAATAATATCAGTGAAAAGTTTGCAAATATATCTTTTTACAACACTTTATATAACAAACTATTTAAAAACTTGCTCCCATGTTTAAATTTCAATAGGTGAAGGAATATACAAGAAATGGAGTATGAAAAGCAAAAAGTAAGAAAACAAAAACTGCCGGGACACACTAAAGAAAAAAAATATGAGTCGAGCCTTTTCAGAAAAGTGAAAACAAGAAAACAGAATCCTATGAAAAGAGTTTTATTTTGGTAGTAATCTCCGTTCGGCAAATGGGACAATAGGCAAGGCTTGTTCCGCAATCACAACAAGTCTGCAGATGAGAAAAAGAACAAGGTGAAAAGAACGCCATGTTTTTATGTTTGACTGCAGTTTCAAAGACAGCTTATTTGCTATTTGCTCTATTGTATGTCTGTATCATAGCCTATAAACCATGAATGTATTCTAGTAAAACTAGTGAAAGTGCAGTTCGGAAAATCAAGTTCTTTTAGCTAATTTGTACTTTGTTATTTGTAATCTTATCTGTGCTTATCTTTTAGAAAAATCATGAATTTTAGCAGTACATAACTACATATTAAGGTTTACAAATTTCAGAATGTCCAATCTTCCGGGATAAATGGAAAACGACTTCTTAGTTCATCTAACTGGGTTATCCACCATAAAACTTTGAAGTCTTCTAAGACTATATATTTCATAAACTTAAGCCTTGAAGTTGGCCAAGCCATAGTACAACGAGGTTAAGTTAGCCTTTAACACAACAAGCAGAAAATCTAGCTTAAAGCTGCACCACGAAAAGAATAAGGATTTACCTGATGGCCACAGCCAAAAGCCATGTCCTTTGATTTTGAAAAGCATACAGGGCAATCCTATAAAGAGCAAAAATACACAGTTACATGTGACATATTAAATCTCTCTCTCTCTATATATACAATAACACATGAGAGCCGTTCAGCAGGCATAGTATTTGATATCCCGCGTACTGTGGGCGCTGAAAATAGATGCATCCTAAATGTGATGCTTTAGGCAATTTCAACACAAATCTATTTGGCGCCCCCAAAATATGTGAATGTCAAATCTATTACTAATTTTCATGTGTGTATATATATCTCTGTTTTAAAATTCGCGCTACGTAGCGCTACGTAGCGCGAAATAGCGCTTTTTTGGTAAAAAACGCAACGAAAAATTACGATTTTGGGTGGAATTGCGCTAAAATCGCGCTATAGGGGACCAAAAGCGCAAAAAGCGCGAAATTCTGGACCAAAAGCGTAAATAGCGAGTTAAAAAAAAAACAGCGGATCTAAATAATTAATATATATTGTGTAATTTTCATAAAAGTGTCTGTAGTCCAGATGGTTGAGACAGTGCTGTGTTTTCCAGCAGACCCAGGTTCGAAACTCAGCAACAACAATTTTTTTTTTTTTATTACTATCTAATATAACTATACATTTTTTATTTTTTTTGTTATATATTCTAAAGTTTAGTGCATATTTAGGCAAAAAAAATACACCGCAAAGCGCTACATAGCAACGCTATTAGCGCTTTTAGCGTTTCTCTCGAAAAAACGCTACGATAGCGATAACGCTATTTAAAACACTGATATATATGTATAATTTTAACATTATTGAGATTGCTTCTTACATGGCTATCATATGTAGGACTGGTTGCAGCACTTGTGCTTGTGGCATACTCATAATTTCCATTAGTAAAGCTATTGCTTTGCTGAAAACTGGCCGAGCGGTTTGTTGTCTTACGGTTAAACAAAGCTGTATTATTAACAGGTGGGGGTAGAGGTATCTTATTTGGAGAACTCCCCGTCCTTCGACTGAAGAAAACAAGAAACATATAAAAATCAAATAGTTAGTTATAATTTTCGGTTTGGTGCTTATAACTTTTTTCGGAAAATTTAGGGTAGAAGGAAATTGGCGGATCGATCTAGTGTAGTTTTAATCAATGTTTTAAGAAAGGCGTTTCAAGGCACCTTTTAAAGGTTTTTCTATACGTAGTTGGACAAGTATTTTCTGTTCTTGAGAAGTACTATAAAACTCAAAATGCATAACTAAACTATGCGCACCGGTCTTTTGTTTAATTCAAATTGCAGATGGGAATGGTTAGTTGTGTTTGTTTATGTTTCTTAAAGCTGTTTCCTGATCCGTTTTCAATGTAATATTTAAGAAAACTATCGTGTCTCTTGAGATGGAAAAAGAAAGAAACAATAAAGTAATTGAAATTTAAGAAGGTATGTTGTTCTCTAGATCGAAACAAGTGGAAATGAGAATGAAAATAACAAGGATAATTAATTTAAAATGGAAAAAAGTTATGAGTCATTATGTTATTAGTTCTCCCAGGTGTTCACTCCAGAAACGAAAAAGTTCAACTTCTTACCCCAACATATCCAAATGAAGAGTTGCTTTGTATTGGGATGGTATTTCCATTAATGAGGCAAGAGCAAATTCAGTCTGCTTCCTCAATAAATCCAGATTCTTCGCCATGATCTCCGTGAAATTCACAAACTATCAAAATATTAATTTTATGGAAAAAAATTAGTTTTTGGAACTTTAAAGTCATGGGCATCAATATTTATTTTGAATAACTAGCACCAACCTGGAAATTGTCAAATTTTCTAGCGGGTAGGTTATCGTCAAACTCTCTCATCATGTCCCATGGTCCATCTCCTACTCCTACTAAGATTATCGATAATGGGTAGTTACTGCAATCAAAATAAAAAATAACTAAGTATCTTCGATGACATTTTGTTTTCTAGATGAAGTTCTAAAAAACAAGCGAAGCACTCAGATAAGAGAATTAAAATGAAATTTGCAATAAGAGCTTTCTGATAGGTTTTATTTGGCTTTTAAATATATTATAAGTTGCATTAAAAGATGAAAACGAGTTTTTTTATCGACCTTAAAAAAGGCACATTCATTGCTCCAAGTCAGCAGCAGCCAAACAATCCCAAAAGGTATGTAGACTGCCATGGCTTACCTGGCATTGACGATAGCGTCTATTGTACATTGCTCCTGATGGCTAAGCTGTCCACATGGGGTATCGACACTTCTAGTCACCTAAATTGTTGAAAGGTTAATATAAATATAAATACCAAATACGTCAAGGATCAAGGCTGTTCTGTATTAGCGGGAAAAATTTAGAATAATAATGAAATTTGCATAAATTTTTCCAAAATAAAGGAAAGGCGGTAACAATGATTTCTGCAACATTATCAAGGAAACCAGCAGCTCTCACTAGTTTTTTGTCTTGAGAAAACAATAAATTTTCTAATTCTAATACTAGCAAACCCAAAAAAAAAATGAGGCATAGAAAAATCTGGTTTTTTCATCTTAAAATTTGTAGCTTTTCAGAAACTGAAAACTCAACTTTTAGGCTAATCAACCAAATTCGTTGGAACTTTCAAGAAAATAAATAAATAAGTTGAGCCCAAAGGTTATTATAAGTAACAAGCCTTTAGCAGTATAACCAAGTGTTCAAGTAACTCGGTTTTTTAGAGAGAGAAAATGAGCTACTGTATATTGGTTGTTCAACTTTCTACTTCTTTAGCATAAAGAAGGTAGAAGTTTTATATTGGATTAGATCAATTTTTCTTGTAGTCACAAAGCTAGAATTTTGCTTAAAGGGTAACCAAGCATGCCTTTAAGCCAGACAAAAATAAGACAAACACTAAAGTTTAGTGAAATTACTTGGCCATCAGCTATAATCAGCAAAACATGGTACTGCCCACCACTCTCCTCAACAATAGTCGTCGCCATTTCAATTATAGGAGCAAAAGATGTTGGTCCTGTGAATAAAAAAGTTATGGTAAAAATCCACATGCTTAGGGATAGTTTGGTTTGCTGAGAATTTTATCCTGGTTTCTTTCAAGTTAAAACTTCTAATTGTAAGCTTGACAAACCAATAGAAAGTAACGTACAGGTAAAACAACATATAAGTTGAGCTGAAATATTGCAACCAAACTAAGTTTTAAATGACAAATGACAATAACCAATAAAGAATATGAAAAGAATTAGACATAAAGTTAAAAGGTTACCTGCAAGCCGGAGATTTGGAATTATTTCTCTATACCGAGTCAAAACTTGTTCAAATCCATTGCAACATCTTGCTTCTGGGTAGAAACTAAAAACGTCTTGGTCGTGTGTCGAGGCTAAATTTTTTACAAGATAAAATAGTTAGTGGAAAGTACTTTGAGACTTGCTTGGCTGCAGATTGTAAGTTCGACTTTTGTCTTTTTCTTTAAAAGAAAGATAAAATAGTTAGTGGAAAGTACATCGAGGCTTGCTTGGCTGCAGATTTTAAGCTCAACTTTTTTTCTTTTTCTTTATAAGTTGCAGTGTGTTTATGTGAACATCTTAAAAGATGAGCTTGGTATAAGTTTGAAAAGTTAGAAGTCGGATGAACCCCTTTCAACCCTTTTCTCTTCCCAATGTTCGGAATAACAAATTAGTTACTGCGATCAATGCAAGGAACTTTCTAGTTTCTGCTTCTAAGCTCGTCTTCTTTTAAAAAAAATGTTGTGCATTTGGTTGTTCAGCTTAAAAGCTGATACTTTAAGCTATTTTTTTGCCTGAAAATGCGAATAATTAGACTGGAAGAGCCTAGCTTTTGAGGGGCTCAAAAAAACCAGCTTCTTAGGTTAAGAGGCACAAGTGACTATGGCTCCTTTTCTAGGGAATTTCAGGTTGCAATGTTTAAGCTAGGAATGTGTCTTTTAAACTCCAGTGCATTTGGTTTCTTTTATTTGCTTGTCTGAAAAGTTAAAAGTGTTAGACTAAACATTCCCAGTTTTTTCGACGGAATCTAATAACCCAACTTAATTGGTCAAATGCAGTCCAACAATCCCCAAATGACAAGAAAAAGAACACGGTTCCTTTCCCCATAAAGAAATTACCATCTCCGAAACCAAAACAAGGAATGAGGTTGTCTTCGTCAAAAGCAGAAAGTGTTTCACCAATGATTGATATTGCTCTTTCATAAGGATTTAAATTGTCCCCTATGTGATGTAAGCTTTGTCTATGAAAGGACCTCGAACCTAATGAAAAGGAAAAGAGAAAAAAAACTGCATTAAAGTTCTAGAAAAGGCTTATGACAATTTAGATTGTCTATATGAAGCAGAAATATATAGATTTCTTCCGGCTTTACAAATTTTTGCATTTTCAAGCCAGATAACCATAAGAGCTAACATTTAAGCAGGTCGACCAAATGCAGAAAATCTTGAAAGCAAACAAACACGAAAATGAGCTTAAAAGTTGCAGCAAAACAATGCCTAAATGTAGAGAGCTAACCTGTCCACTCATTGCTCTTAGTAAAATCGACACCGACTATGAGATTAGAGGATTCAAGTCCAGCTTGAGCAAGTGCATCAGTAACCTGTAAAAAGGAAATTATCTAAAGTTGAAATAAAGGTATATTTAAACCTAGTTTTCTTGGGTTTGCAACTTTGCACAAGGAATAACCATAATCCACTCATTTATTGCATTTAGATGCAGCCTTTTGGAAATATATTAAACTTTCTACTTTCATGACGAATTTTCTGAATTAAGCATTGAATAACTTCTTAATAACTCTAATTTCTCAAAACATATCTCCTCTTGGATGCTTAAACTAATTTTAATTTCCAGCTTAATTCTTCTTCGTTTCTCAAATAATAAAAAAAAACTAAAAACTCAGGTTTTATGCTGAACAGTAATGATAATCTAACTCAGGCTAACTGTCTCTGAAGTGGAAAATCATACAAACGATAAACGGATCATAGAATTGGTAACCAAATAAGCCTAAGAGTTTGCTGGCCTAGATTTGGGTGACTTTACCAGTTTGTGACAAACTAACTAGCATTTTTTTTTTCTAAATTCATATGAAGTCTTTCAGATACATTTATCTCATCTTGGACATTTTTCTTGGTTACTTCATTTTAGCAACTTTAAAATACCACGTCGGATATGCCATCTAACTCATGTCAAAACTTAACAAGCGATAAAATCTTCAAAGCAAAGTCACTTGTGAAAAAAAAAAAAAAACTATTTACCTGTTCGAGGGTCTGGTAATGATCTTCTATCCTCGAGTATCTCCTATCCAAGTTCCTCTCTCTTTGAGGCGTTTGGGTCCCATAGCTATATGGTGGAGGAGCGTGGTGGTGCTGAGGAGTATTGAACGAATATTGTTGCTGACGTGGCGAAGGCGGATAACGTCTTTTCGAATTTCCACTTCCCATAATCTCTCAAGTCTACAAAAGGGTCTTACAAACTTGAAAAAAAGAACTCTCAGAAAAAAGCAGTTACTTCAAGTCTCTTAAAAGAAAGATCTTAATGAGAAGAAAATTCCCGATGTTGTTGCCACAAAAAAGTGCTCAAAATAAAATTATGGTTAGTAGGTTACCATGAACTTCTCTTTTTAGTATTTATATCCATGTAGATGTCTATATGTATACATACATTGAATATACCAATAGACTTAAATAAGTTTGACCTTCAGGCTTCAACCACCTATTTGCTGAAGTCAAATGCAAGCATATCAGGGCTTGTTTGGCTGCAATTTTCTAACAGAAGGTGACTTATTTGAGTTCAAGAAAAACATTGTATTCATCCAACTTATAACTTCAAGGTTTTTCAGGTGAAGACCAAACTTAGATTTCTAGCTACTCAACCAAATGCATTAAAAACGTATAAGCAAAAAAGTAAAAACAAATAAGATGAATGCGAAAACTTAACTAAACAAACTATGACTGTTAAGCCACTGACTAAGCCAAATAGGCAAAGGCCAATCTATGAGGATTAAGCTAATTTCTTGGGTCTGGAAAAAAGTTTATTCAACCAGCTTAAAATGGTTACAGCTGAAACTTAAAATGTTTAAAGGTGAAGCATTTATGCAAATAAGCTGATTTTCTGGAGTTTTAAGGGAAAAACTGCATTCATGCATTTCAAACTTCTAAGTACCATGGAATTAGTAGTCCTTTTTTTAAGGTGCCTGGTCAAATGAGTAACGACTTATTTAAAAGCAAATAAGTTTAGATTAAAATCTATAATCAAACAACCTTTTTCCATTACTTGGTGGGCAAGTCGTATAGAAAGCTAAATTCTAGTCCACTTTAAGTTTTCGAAAATTAATAAATGACATTTAGAGTTAGTTAGATTAATTATCATGTATGTCAACTATCAAATATAGTGATGACAGTCTTGATTTTCAAAGAATGATGCTCAAAAATTAGTTAGGGTATACGAAAAAATGTATTCTTTAAAAAAACCAGTCTGATTATTATTTTGGGACGAAGTTGGAAAAACAAACTAGCCTATTTTTAGGGGATGAAGTAAGTATGCAAATATCAAGCTATGTTAATTTCAAACTAAGAAGTTGACTCACTCTTTTATACCATTTGTGAACGTTTCTGTGAAACTTCTTGAGATAGTATATTATATATACAGGAAAAAAAAAGAAAAGGAAAGTTCCAGCACTATATGCATCAGAAGTTTGCATTATAATTAACTTCACGTGGGGTACATGCACGGAATTGCAAATTTTGTATAAAGAACATGCACATTATCTAAAGCATTTCTTTTCTAAAATAAGAATTTAACAACCTGTAAAAATATATTTCTCTGTGTAAACAGTGGAAATAAGTGATTTTAATTTTCATGATACTTTACAAAATATCCCGAAAATTTCTAGCATAAAAACATTATTAGTAGTTTTCATTTTATGTCTAGTTGAAATATCAGTTGGTGTCTACTCTTTTTTAGAAAAGATTCTTTTACGATTCGCTTTTAGGTGTTCTGTGACCAATTAAAAAATGATACGTAGCACAGATATTAAAATATGGGGGAATTAACATACCAGATATTAAAATAATGTTGTATCAAAGTTGGCAAAAATAAACCAGTTACGCAATGTTGATAGCTGAGAAACAATATATATTATAATGGATCAATTATTGTAATCCGAATAAAATAAGAAAAACTAAATACTCCGAATAATGTGACATGCGTGATAATAGATACGATTATCTACAGAACAACGATTTCAAGGCGACAATGTCAAATTACTGGACTTTTAATCAGGTCAAAACTGGAGCAAAATTTGAATTAATTAGTCGTTAGTTTTTTGTTTTTTTTTGAAGAATGTTAGTTAAAGATCAATTTTATTTATTTCTATTTATTACTGTTTAGCTTGTTAATGTTTTATTCAATAATTTGTTGTTGATATTTGGTAGCTTTGACACTGTAATCTTGTAAAAAAGGGCATATATAGTAGAGATAAATAATCTATAAATTGTAACACACTTACATGCTCAATATCTCTACGAAAAAGAACAAAATGTAAATTCATATTATATGCCAAGTAACTATATATACATGAAGATAAAGGGTCGAATAATAATTAGTCACATAATTTATTTATAAAGTATATTTAAGTTAACCAGTCATACTTGTTTAAGATCATATGCATAGTTCACTTTTGGCACATAATTGAACTCATAGGAATTCTAGCTGCAGGACCAAGGTACATCAAGTTGTGCTTGCGTTTGTATCAATTAGGCAGGCTACAATAGTTTTTTTTTTCTTAACTAAAGCTCAAGATTTTCGAGTTGTGAAGCGTGTTTTTTTTAGCATTTACGCATCAAATTCACAGTTTTATGAGCTTTTCGAGCTTTCACTCAAAGTTGTACATCTTTTTCTTAAACTACTTGAAGTGAAACGAGCCTCAACGCGCTTTGAGGCCGGCCCTTTAATACACTGCTCCAACTAACAGTCTAGTCTTTTTTCCTTCTCATCGCAAATTATAAACTTCTCTAACCTTTTCACACATAAGTCATAGCCTCCGGTTTCTCCGAAATCTATAAGCCAAAAAGGGCTTCATCTTAGTAAGGAGATAGCAAGTTAGTATAATATTGCAAGCAGATTAGGTGACATATATATGGACATATGGTTCTAGACTCCTACGGAGTATATGTAAGTTTTGCAAACATCAAAGCAATTAGTGTAAATAAAATTTAAGAGAATTATACCAAAAATGTTTTAATGTTTAACTTCTTGAGTCTAGACTCAACAATCTTAACACATTGTATGACGTAAAATTCGATATTTTTCCTTTTCGTTTCTTTACATCAAGTAAGACTCTCATATCGATGACTTATGCTTAATTATACAATTATTCTGACTTTACCCATTTTCCAATTACTCGTTTCTTTCCTGAGATGTATATATCGATTTTTTAACCAATATTTTTTTTTCAATCTGAAAAATTTAGCTTCTTTGTTTGAAAAATGCACCCAACACTAAGTCAATAGTTTTTAGGTCTTCTACGAGACTTGATCATTTTCTTTGGAATTACTGATATTGAGATATTTCTGGCAAATTGCATAGACAATATTTTTATTATTGTAGTCATGACTCATGCATATGATCATCATCTACCATTTATCATAATCATCATGATGCAATAAAGTACAGTATCCTTACATAAATTGACTCTCGAAAGTCTTTTAATTAAGAACATTAAATTCTGAAATGATGAGTGAGAATAAATTTTTGGACTTTCGATGAAAATGATTGTTCCCCATAATCATAAGATTTTGCTCCCTTGAAAAGTCTTTGAAGGATTAACAATAATGTGAAGTGGCGAGGGGATGTCGGCACCCCCTCGTCCGGACCGATATCAACCCCACAGCGGGCGATCCGGGCCTCTCAAGCATGGGTGACGTATCGCCCCGGATCTTAGGGAGCCGGACCGTTCCTAGGCCGACCCAGAGAAACTTGCTGAGCACTCTTCCCCAATTAATGCTGCTGCTCCCTTGGGGGACCCTTTATGTGTTTCATCGACGTGGCCCAATCACAGGCCAGCCCTGTGGGCCCCGGATGATGAACAGTGCCATTGTCAGAGTCATAAATGATCTGGAGCCGTTGGATCTTTATCAGACAGTGCAATGATCCAAGGGCTAATACGCATTTGATCAGACTATATATACCCCCACTAATACCAATTAGAGGGGGACAGAAAAAGACAGAGAGGAGAGATAAAGCTAAAACAACCCGAACCACCAGAATATCAACCGTGACATCTGACGCCACCACTCGTAACTGGCCCAATCCCTCACCCTTAAATACATTCTTACATTCAATCTATACCGACACTGACTTGATCGTCGGAGAGGGAAAACCTGGTACCAACCCCGGGCCCCTGTTCGTTTCTTGTGCAGGCTTAGAGAGCGCCTCGACGACGAAGCAGATACCACCTACGTCAGCGACCTTGGAAGATCGGAGCCGACGCGAATAATATATAAGCCGAGCTTGGGAAGAAAATCAGGCTCGCCAATTGGCGCCGTCTGTGGGAAACTTCAAAGCGCTAGCTCCGACAATCCGTTTCCAAGGAACGATGACGGATAATGAACAGTACGAGAGCCCTCCCCCACGGCATGCCCCAGTATTTGGAATGCCGAGGACCCTCTCTTTTGGCACGCCGGGAACTGCGCCTGAGGGGCAGCCTATTCCACTCAATGCGGTTCAGGGGACTCCCCGGTCGCGCGACGAGCTGACTCGCATGATGCTAGAGATCCATGAGAAGGAGCTCGTTGCCCTGGCGGCTCAAAAGGCGTTGATAGCCTCTATGATGGCATCCGAGCCCGGACCCGTCTCTCGTGGCGTAGAGCAGCCAGAGCCCGTTCGCATCCCCACCAAGAGCGTGATGTCGCGGCTGGGACCCTCAAGACGACCCCCCCTAGAGGTTCCAGAGGAGCCGGCTAGGGGAGAGGAGTCGAGGCGGTCCCATGAGGGAAGTTCGCACCGTATAAACGACCGAAGCGTACACTCGCGAATCAGTCGACCCGGTGATAGTCACGATTCGCGGCCCGCTTCGAGTCATGCTCGGACTGAAAGGCCTCCCCGGAGAAGGAGGCGGGGTCGTCGCGCTGGCCGAGATGAAGTCGCGGACGAGGCAGCGTTAAAAATCGTTGCCTCCACCCGCAGTACCCCGTTCTCAGATGAGATAGAGTACAGTGCGCCCCCCGGAAATTTCACTGCCCCCGTTCTTCAAGTGTTCAACGCGGATTCTGACCCGGAAGCCCACCTCCGGCACTATCGGTACCAGATGAACCACTGGTCCCACCTCGATCGTCTTATGTGCAAATGCTTCCCCGCCAGCCTGGGGAGGCTCGCAAGTAAATGGTTCCAGTCTCTGCCTGCCAACTCCATCCACTGTTGGGATGATCTGGCCTATGATTTTGCACACCGCTTCATCAACTTGAAGGAAAGGGCTGCCCAACCGGAGCAGCTGTACCAAGTGAAGGCCCAACCCAAAGAGACCCTCGAGAGTTACGACAATCGGTTCTGGCAGAAGCACGCTGAATGTGCCGACTGCCCCGATTCTACAGCTATAGCTGCTTTCAGGCAGAACATGATCGTGGGAAGCAGGATCCGTAACGAAATGATAGCAACCCCTCCTGGCTCAGTTTCCCAGCTCCGGTCACTAATCAAACAGCATGTCGATATCGAGAAAGACATGAGATCTGCTGGAGCGACGCGTTCGGTCGCCAGCATCGAGCAGCCTCGGGGAGGAGCCGTTTCAAGGGGCATCCGGCGAGATCGCCCCATGGCAGAAAGGTTGGGGAGACCTCGAACAGTTGAGAGCCAGCAACCGGTCCCTAAGCGTAGAAGGGAGGATACCCGCCGGGCTGGTCCCTCGAACCCAGGGAATGCCTACTCCACCACATTCCGCCTACCACTGACCGACCTGCTCTTTGAGATCGAGAACGAGCCATTCTTTTCCTGGCCTCCCCCGCTCAGGAACGAACCGGCCCGGGGGCCTAATGATAAATTTTGTGACTATCACAGAGGCCGCGGCCACTATACCAATGAGTGTCATGGTCTAAAGGCAAGGCTGGAAGGATGGGTCCGGGATGGCTTGATGGCGAAATATGTCAAGACGCGAAGGGACCCTGATCGAGACCGAGAAGGGGACGACGAAAGGCAACCAGACCTCCCCCCACCGGTGATGACCTGCCAGGTTATCCATTCTGGACCAAAGAAGCCGAAGCCAAATGGGGCGGAGAGAACCGAGGCCCGTGAGGCCACGATGAAAAAGCACGTCTGCCTCGCCGAAAGTTCTAAACCCCGAAAGAGGTGCAAACAAGGTACCAAGCCGGATCTAAGCTTCACCGACTTCGACCTAGTGGGGGTAGACATGCCCCACTACGACGCCCTTGTCATCACGGCCCAAGTGGGCCATTGTTCAGTAGGACGTATCCTCGTCGATCAGGGGGCGTCGGTGAACATCCTCTTTGGAGACCTCTTCGAAAAGATGGGGCTGACGGAGGGGCAGCTAGATACCAACGCCCCCCCCCCTTTGTACGGATTCAACTCTGAGGCTGTACAGCCCAGAGGGAACATAACCTTGCCTGTTAAGACAGGAACCAAGGTTATGAGCGTGGAGTTCACGGTGGTGGACGTCTCCTCCGTTTACAACATCATTCTGGGTCGCGCGTGGCTTCATGAGATAGAAGGCGTCTCCTCCACTCTACATCAAAAGGTTAAGTACCCCACTGCGAATGGAGTCGAGACCATATCGGGAAACCAGAAGGTTTCACGAAGCTGTGCCATGGCCGTATACTCCGGCAATAAACCGGTTCCGGCCCAAAGCGCTATGAACATAGAAGCTGAGGATCCTAAGCTGCTGCGGGAACTGAACAAGAAGATGGGTCCGGAAGCCGAAGAAAAGGTAGAAGGAGATCTGCTGAAGGTCCAGATCCCGGGGTACGATGAAGACCACTTTTTTATGGTGGGCGCGGGGCTGAGCGAGCCCGAGGTATCAGGCCTCGTTAAGCTGCTGCTCGAATACCTCGATAACTTCGCATGGTCCCCATGCGAAATGCCGGGTATCAATCCCGACCTCGCCTGCCATAAGTTAAACGTCAACCCGGATGCGAAGCCTGTGATGCAGAAGGGACGCCGCGTCAGTCCGGAGCATGCCGATGCCATAAACGAGGAAGTGCAAAAGCTTCTGCTAGCTGGAGCCATTAGGGAAATCTTTTATCCTAGATGGCTCGCTAACCCCGTGGTGGTCCCTAAGAAGAACGGCAAGCTGCGTGTCTGCATCGATTACACGAGCCTTAACCGGGCCTGTCCTAAGGATCCCTTCCCTCTGCCTAAAATCGATCAGATAGTGGACTCCACCGCCGGAGCCGCCAGAATGAGCTTCCTGGACGCCTGCTCCGGCTATCACCAAATACCCATGTCGGAGGCTGACCAAGAAAAAACCGCCTTTATAACCCCAAGGGGGAATTACTGCTACAAGGTGATGCCTTTTGGGCTTAAGAACGCCGGGGCGACCTATCAAAGAATGGTCACCAAGATATTCGCTAAGAGCATAGGCCGGAGCATGGAGGTTTATATCGACGATATGGTGGTAAAAAGCGCCCAGGAGGACGACCACCTGGCCGACCTGAGAGAGGTGTTCGAAACGATACGAAGGCATGATCTGAAGCTGAACGCCTCTAAATGCGCCTTCGGAGTTGGTGCCGGAAAGTTCCTAGGGTTCATGGTGACCCATCGCGGTATAGAGGCGAACCCGGCCCAAATCTCTGCCTTGAAGAACTTGAGAACCCCTGAAAAGAGGAAGGATGTGCAAAAGCTAGCCGGAATGGCCGCTGCCCTCAACCGGTTTATAGCCCGGTTCGGAGATCGATGCAAGCCATTCTTTACGGCTCTGAAGGCTCAGAAGAAGTTCGAATGGAACGACGAATGCCGGAACGCGTTCGAGGAGCTGGCGAACTACCTCGGAAGCGCACCCCTTCTGGCCAAGCCGGACACCGGCGACGTCCTTGCCCTATACCTAGCCGTGTCTGAGATAGCAGTTAGCGCCGTTCTCATCAAAGAGGTCGGCAGGGAGCAAAGGCCAATCTATTACGTGAGCAAAACCCTCCTCGATGCCGAGGCTAGGTATATGCCTCTAGAAAAGCTCGTCCTGGCACTCGTTATGGCATCGCGAAAACTGGCCCATTACTTCTCGGCACACAGTATCGTGGTGTATACGGATCAGCCCGTTCGGGAAATACTCCAGAAGGGAGACCTGTCTCGGCGTATGACGAAGTGGGCTTGCCACCTGAACGCGTACGACATCCGGTACGAGCCGCGAACGTCCGTCAAGGGACAGGCCCTGGCCGACTTTGTGGCAGAATTCACCGGAACGACGACGTCCCCCGGCATCGAGGAACGTGCCCAAGGAACATGGACCTTGCACGCCGACGGAGCTGCCAATAAAAAGGGATCAGGCCTCGGGGTGGTGCTCCAGTCCCCACAGGGTGATGTAATCGAGAAGTCAATCCAGCTTGGCTTCCGAGCCACCAATAACGAGGCAGAGTACGAAGCCGTGATAGCTGGCCTGAAAATGGCCCGAAGCCTCGGCATCAAGAAGATACTGGTGCACACTGATTCCCAATTGGTCAGTGGCCAGATCAGTGGTGAATTCCAAACAAAGGACGAAAGGATGGCAAAGTACGTGGCCATCGCCTCCGAAATACTCCGGAGCTTCGAGTATCAGGAGATCGTCAACGTCAACAGAAACGAGAACACCCACGCCGATGCCCTAGCGACCTTGGCCTCGGCTATGAGTGATAAAAAGGAACGAGTCATCACCATAGAGTACGTCCCTTCTCCTAGCATCGACGCTAGGGCAAGCGTTAACATGGTGACCGACCTTCCGCCGGAGCTATGCTGGATGGACCCCATAATCGAATACCATCGCTCCGGCGACCTTCCTGAAGATAAGAAGGAGGCTGAAAAAATAAAAAGAAAGGCCTTAGGGTTCTGGCTAGCGCCCAACGATAAACTTTACAAGAGATCGTTCTCCGGGCCTTATCTCCTCTGTATCCACCCTGATATGGTGGTAAAAGTCATGGAGGAGATACACGAAGGCACGTGTGGGAGCCACACCGGGGGCAGGTCGCTTGCCAATCGTGCCTTGACTCACGGATATTGGTGGCCCCTCATGCAAAAAGATTCTAAAACTTTCGTGCTCAAATGTGAGAAGTGCCAGAGATACGCCCCCATACCTAGAGCCCCGACCCAAAAGATGACCAGCGTGACTTCGCCTTGGCCCTTTGCCCAATGGGGCATGGACATCGTCGGACCATTCCCTCGGGCCCCGGGAGGCAAAAAGTTCCTCCTCATGGTCACCGACTACTTCTCAAAGTGGGTCGAAGCTGTGGCATTAGCAAAGATAACGGAGGCCGAGGTGATCAGGTTCCTCTGGAGGGATGTGATCACGAGATTCGGAATCCCCTACTCTATAGTGGCTGACAACGGGGGCCAGTTCACCGGGGCAAAGTTAAAGGCAATGTACGCGAAGTACCACATCCGAAGCTATTATTCCACCCCTTCGTATCCCCAAAGCAACGGCCAAGCCGAAGTCTCGAATAAGACCGTCCTCGACGGAATAAAAAAGAGGCTAAACGAGTCCAAAGGACGATGGGCTGATGAGCTGCAGCACGTTCTTTGGGCCTACCGAACGACAAGGAGACGGGGAACCCAACAAACGCCCTATAGCCTAACCTACGGGATGGAAGCTGTCATCCCGTTAGAAATCGGGCTCCCCTCGCTCAGAACCGACATGGTGGAGAACGGCCTGAACGAAAAAATGATGGGCCTCGAACTCGAATATGCTGAAGAACGAAGGGAAGTGGCGGCCATCCGTAACGCCGAATACAAGAACGAGCTGGGACGTTCCTATAACAAAAGAGTGAACGCCAGACGTTTCCAAGACGAAGACCTCGTGCTACGGAAAGTAAACAACAACACTAGGGTACAGTCCGACGGAAAGCTAGGCCCCAACTGGGAAGGCCCCTATCGAATCCTCGGCGCGGCAGGCAACGGGGCCTACCTGTTGGGTCGCCTCCCCAACGATGCCCCGATAGATCGACCTTGGAACGTCAATAACCTAAGGAGATACTATCAATAGGGCTCGACTTTTGCGTTTTGATGTAAAGAAAAACATGATGTAAATTTATGCCTGTGGGCTTTATAAATGAAAACTGTTGTTATAAATTTTCTAAGTGTTTCAGAACACGAGCCTATACGGCACCCCGGTTATATTTATTTGAATTTTTCAGTTCACTTAAAATTCTACAAGTGTTTCAGAACACCCGAGCCTATACGGCACCCCGGTTATACTTATTTGAATTTTTCAGTTCAGTTAAATTGTGCAAGTGTTTCAGAACACCCGAGCCTATACGGCACCCCGGCTATATTTATTTGAATTTTTCAGTTCATTTAAAATTTTACAAGTGTTTCAGAACACCCGAGCCTATACGGCACCCCGGTTATACTTATTTGAATTTTTCAGTTCAGTTAAATTGTGCAAGTGTTTCAGAACACCCGAGCCTATACGGCACCCCGGCTATATTTATTTGAATTTTTCAGTTCATTTAAAATTTTACAAGTGTTTCAGAACACCCGAGCCTATACGGCACCCCGGTTATATTTATTTGAATTTTTCAGTTCACTTAAAATTCTACAAGTGTTTCAGAACACCCGAGCCTACATGTCACCCCGGCTTATATTCATTTGTATTTGAAGAAGTGTTTATTCAAATGGTGAGTTATGTAAAATGAGTGTCCCAACGCCGAAGCACAAGGGCCCACTCATTGGGAGCACATACATAAACGGAACACACGATAAAAAAACCAGAAACAGAAATAAACACAAGTCCAAAGACAAGTCCAAAATTGTTTTTCATTTCATTCAATGGAAAGCTATTACATGCTAAGTACAAAAAAGGAAACTACACTGAAAACAAAAGCCTAAATCTACCCTAGTTCTGGCTAGCTCCGTCCTCTTCATCCGAGAGAGCTCGAGGAGTCAAAGGCACCACATCCGGAATGGGAGCTGAGGGGACGGGAACTATTATATTTTCTATGTTCCATACCGGGTGATCCGGTCCCGCCCTCATATAGGCAGCCGCCTCAGACCACCCCTCGACGTAGAAGGAGTTGAACTCCTTCTGTGTCTTTTGGGCCCAGTAGGCATTCAGCTCGGCTTGGCCAGTTTGGACCGCCGCCTTTATCCTGTCGTTGATGCCAGCTTCAGCCTCTTTCAAGGCTGCCTCCGCAGCCTGGGCACGCTCCTCGGCCTCCACCCTAGCCTTCACGGCTTCGACTCTTCGAGCCTCAACTGTGGCGTTGAGGGCCTCAGCTTTCTCCGCCCTGAGTTGGGCCTCCTCAGACCTTCTCTGGGCCTCCTCCACGAGCTTGGCATTAGCCTCTGCCTTCGTGGCCCATGACCTCACCAGCTGGCCTTGGTGATAAACATATTGGTTCATCATTAAGTAGGCCTACAAGGGAAAAGGCAAAACACTTAGCAAAAATATGTGGGAAGAATGTGAAAACATACAAAACACTCTACACGTACCTGAGGTATCATAGCCATGGCCGATGCCATGGAGGAGGCGAGGTCACGACCTCGGTGATCAGCTTCGACGCTCTGCTGCTGGAGCGCAGCCAAAGCCAGTAACCCGGCAGATGGGTGAGCCTCCATTATGCTCTTTACTCCCGTGGCCGCCTTCACCTCCTCGGGTGTCTGCACAGGCATCCTGTGGGTCGGGGAGGCAGAGTTGGAGCTTGAGCCTTGAGTAGGGCCTGGAGCGGGATCCGACGTCTCCCTAGGCCCCTCAACGACCACAACCTCGGATGGGTTACTCCCTCCGACCTTGGCCCTCTTTTCCCCTTGGAGGGACTTCATCCCCTCCACCTTTCTCTTCCCCAAAAGCGCCTTGCGGGCCAGCCTATCGAGTCTGGCTTGGGCTGCCAAATCGTCCGGACCAGCCGACTGAGGCAAGATCGCCACTCCCCTCTCCCCCGTCACCGCCACATCCCTCTCCTCGGCCTCGACCTCTTCCCCCTCGGGCTCCCCCGTCTCAGCAACCCTTTCGACCGCCCCCTCTCCGGCAGCTATCTCTTCCACCCCCACCTCCTCCTCAGCCTCTTCATCTGCCTCCTCCTCCTCATCAGAACGGACCACCTACACAGACCATACAAGAAAGAAGTTAGAAAAATTGACACAAATTTCTAACACAATTTAGCCAAGTGTAAAAGTGTAAAATTGGAGATATTGAAGCACGAAAGGCGACGTACCCAGGTCCGAGAGGTGCCTAAGGTTGGGCCAGAGGGGTCGGCGTCAGCGACGTCATCTTCCAAACGAAGGGGGCTCCCCGCGGTGGGCTCCCGAGACCTCAAGGGAGTTGCCTCTGGCAGAGGCTTCCCGTATTGGTCTATGTAATTACGGGTACCGCCCGGCCCCACCCTGTAGTGGAGGACGGTACCGTCCGGCCGGGTCTCAAAGTGAACCCCGGCCGATGCAGGAGCGGAAGAGACCACCGTGACGCTCTTCGCCTTGCTACTTGGCTTAGGCTTCTGCTTCGGTTTCATGGCCTTTTTAGCCGCAGGCTCCACAGTGGCCTCAGCATCCTCAACGACCTTGGGAGGGAGGGTCGACTCCAGACCCTTCTCCTTCTCCCATCTTTCCCTGGAGTACCCCACGGGACAGAAGGTCCTATGGGGCCATTTGAAGCTGTTCCCCTTGCAGGAGGTGGGGGAGCCACAGATAAGCAGGCGCTCCGCATCGCGCGCCCCTACGTCGGTCCCATCTGGACCCCACCAGTTAAGAGCCACCTCCAACGACTCTATGTTGGGTTCGCCCAACCCCCTCAGCTTTGAGGCCACAGTGAATTTATTCTCCTTGGTGCTCAGCACCCTCCCCGGCCTGGTTGGCAGAACCAGGTCGTCGCGGTGGAGCCAGTGCCCTTCCACCACGACTACATCTTGCGTGTAACCCCGATTCGAATCGGAGTTACCTGTAATCAGCTGATTATGAGACCGGCACCTCAGGTAGGGTTGCCGGCTCTTAGACTGGGAGCTTGGCTCGGTCTGCAAGAATTCGTAGCAGGCCAAGAGCTCTTTTAGCCCCAGTGGCTCCGGGATGTCCGGGCCCAAGGCGACACTTAGTGCCTCTATTCCGGCGCAGATGCGATGCGCCTGCAGAGGCCACTGGCATGGAAGAGTCTGCGTCCAGGCGCAGAGCTCCGCCAGTAGCTCCGGAATAGGGAGGTGGGTACCCCCGTAGAGAAGAGTAGAGAGGGAGAGAGTTACCATATTCTTGGGATCAGACACGATCCCATTCACCTCGTCTGCAGTCGCGCAGGTCCGAAGTCGGAACTCCCCCCCTATGCCGCATAGTTGGCAAAACTCGTCGAGGTCAGCCCCGTGCTGCCTGACCATGATGCTGTTATCGTTCACCGCCACGGATATGGCCGGGTCGATAACCATCTCCCGGAATGGCAAGGCGTTCGCCATTACCTCAAGGCGCTTCGGTTGCGGGGCAACCATCGGGCCTTTTCCAGCACCGTGTTTGATAACCATGATGGTTGGTTGTTTGATGAAATCTTCTAAGTGTGGAGTGTGAGGGAAGAGAGAGAACGGGCTGCTGTGTAAAAATTTTAGTGAGAGAGTGAGAAAGTGAAAATGAGATTTCACTGAGGGTATTTATAGGCCCTCACCAGAAGATGAAAAGACATTTACCAGAAGGTGAAAAGACAGCGGCGGTTCATTACACGAACTCCCACAAATAAATGCTACCACTCAATCGACGCAGTCCACGTGTACAGCAAACAAAGGTCAACTGCCAAGTGTCACTCACCAGCCGTTTTAGCATTGATGGCATTGATGGAATCGAAGAGACAGAGGCGGCGCCCCATAAATGCATGATGGGCGTGCTCCACGTGTCAAAAATTCTAGCACACGAGGACACGCGCCGGACTACGTCAAGGCGTGTCCACAGCGTCAAGCACAATAACGCTATGACCGGAGCCCCCGTAACGACTATAGATCCCTGAAGACCTCGTCCTTAACGACGACTCCGGACAGGGAGCTGTTGGCGAGGGGATGTCGGCACCCCCTCGTCCGGACCGATATCAACCCCACAGCGGGCGATCCGGGCCTCTCAAGCATGGGTGACGTATCGCCCCGGATCTTAGGGAGCCGGACCGTTCCTAGGCCGACCCAGAGAAACTTGCTGAGCACTCTTCCCCAATTAATGCTGCTGCTCCCTTGGGGGACCCTTTATGTGTTTCATCGACGTGGCCCAATCACAGGCCAGCCCTGTGGGCCCCGGATGATGAACAGTGCCATTGTCAGAGTCATAAATGATCTGGAGCCGTTGGATCTTTATCAGACAGTGCAATGATCCAAGGGCTAATACGCCTTTGATCAGACTATATATACCCCCACTAATACCAATTAGAGGGGGACAGAAAAAGACAGAGAGGAGAGATAAAGCTAAAACAACCCGAACCACCAGAATATCAACCGTGACATCTGACGCCACCACTCGTAACTGGCCCAATCCCTCACCCTTAAATACATTCTTACATTCAATCTATACCGACACTGACTTGATCGTCGGAGAGGGAAAACCTGGTACCAACCCCGGGCCCCTGTTCGTTTCTTGTGCAGGCTTAGAGAGCGCCTCGACGACGAAGCAGATACCACCTACGTCAGCGACCTTGGAAGATCGGAGCCGACGCGAATAATATATAAGCCGAGCTTGGGAAGAAAATCAGGCTCGCCATGAAGCACCCCAACGGGAGAACTAAATATTTTATATTGGCAATAATGTATAATCAAATGTATTCATCTAATAGCCTAAAGTTTTCGTATTAATGGAAATGAATTTTTATTACCATAATGAAAAAATTACACGGAGATAGAAAGCAGGTGTAAAAGCTGCACCGTTAATCCTTTTTGAATTGCAAAATCATGACTTATTAATTGGTTAATATTTTCCTAATTAATTACAAAATCGAACTCACAGATTATGAAATATTCTGATTTATAATTGGCAGAATTAAACTATTAATCCAGACTCGGCATGGATTCCACGAATACAATTTTAGTATAAGATTAGATAAATCATTTACTTGCACCAGAAACAAATTTATTAGCAGAAGTTCATATTAATATAGGTCGCAGAAATCATGAATAAAGTGAGTATCTGAACTCTTTTAGAGTTTGTATTATTTATCTGCATATAGTTTGTCCAAGTCTAATGATATATTATGGGGGTACCTAGAATTAGTTATTGTGTACTTGCATCGATAACATCAAAAGGCATTGTTTCCATATTCTAGTTAACTTTTGCAAAAAAAAATTGCAGTGCAGAGTGCACCAATTACCCTTAAGTAATTAACCATATACTAATATTCATCCATTTGATAGCCTAGATACATGGAAACTTTTTAGATCTCTTTCTCTCCCATCCACACAAAAATAATATAGTATATGGTTAGTTGAGGTATTGATGTTAATACAAGTAAGCTGAAACGTATAAATTCAAATGTTTGCCCCCTTAAGTGTAAAAATGTGTAAATAGAGAATTTTTTTTGATGGAATTGATATGGTTGCTCTAATGGGGCTCCCATTATTCACGACTAGATATTTTTTGTAGGATATGTATAGACTTTACTAAAGAAAGAAAAAACAATAAATTTGTGAGTTAATATTATGATCCTCTGGATTAGCAAGTATATATATAGGATCGGACTTTAGATGTCTCTGCTGTTTGCAGTACCGGTTCTAGTACCCAGTTTTACAATTACTTGCTTTGGGCCTCGTTTTTATTTACTATATGTATAGTATATAATTAACATAAATATGTAGTTTTGTAGGTGTACTTGTTACGTGTATAAGAGAGAATAGGGAGAAACATTGCTAGTCTCATACGGTGAAATACTATTACCGAGAATAAGTGTACGTGTATTAACTTTTTGGTGTACCTATCAAATTAATTCTATACGAGCATGCCTACATTTAACTTAATTAACATCACTTTTATATTTTTAGCGTAACAGTTTAACTTTATACATTTTTCAGCTTACCTATCAAATTTATTATCATAACTAAATATTATTATATTTTAATATAGTTCTATCAATTTTTTTCAACCCAAATTAATTTACTAGAACAATCACATTAAATAACTTACAAGTTTTCTCGTATTTAAAATAAAAAATACAATTTTATCAGTTTTTTTTTTTATCAATTTCTCTATCAAAATTATACAACTCATCTTTTTGTTATTTTATTAAATTATATGTGAAAATTACAAATAAATGAGAGAAAATAAGAGAAACGTAAGAGAGATAAATTATTATTTTAATTATAAGGGAACATTTTAATCCCTTGTATTTGAGGGATATTTGACTTCATATAAATTTAAGTTAATGGATATGTAAATTGATGCATGTACAATTTTAGAATAATTTTTTCATATAAATAAGTCATATAAGTAAATCATGCACTTGCTCTAAAGTTTAACATCATACCTTTTTAGTCCATGTAGCTTAAAAAGAAATAATAATAGTTTTAATCACCTTTAGAGAAAATCAGAAAATCACATTTTCTATGCCTTATTTTAGTATATTTACTATTAACTTATCTTTTGTAAATTCAAAGATGTATCAAAATTTGAAATTGTTTTAGTTGGTTATTAACAAATCTAGCTTTGGTTAAAGTATGTACAGCAATATATAAGATTTATAACAAATTCGTTGTGTGCAAATAAAATAAAAAATAAAACTTACGTTTATGACAGATTTAAAAATAATTTATGGTTAAATCTTTATATTCGGTCAG
Organism: Primula vulgaris; assembly: GCA_963920805.1. Lineage (NCBI taxonomy): Eukaryota > Viridiplantae > Streptophyta > Magnoliopsida > Ericales > Primulaceae > Primula > Primula vulgaris. The sequence goes on from OY987213.1 coordinate 25,030,068, forward strand.
ACTTTTACTTTATTCACGAGAGCACCACTGAAAATCCTATTTTTTTCGACTTTTTGGATACACACACACAAATGCCCCTAATCTAAATCCGATTTGGGTCTCCAAAATATTGGAGACGGCACTGACTGTTTGTTATCCTATAAATAAATATAAAGCCCAATTTCTAACATTGAAGGATTTATTAACGAAAACTAAAATTAAAAAAATTGTCATGCATCTCTGTAACTTACTTACAGTGAGTCTTAGAGCAACTGCACCAGTTTTCTTACATTTTTTCTCATATTTAACTTAATTAGTATCACTTTTATATTTTTACGGTAACAGTTTAACTTTATACATTTTTCAGCTTTTCTATCAAATTTTTTTAGCATAACTAAATATTACTATATTTTAATATACTTCTATTAATTTTTTTCAATCCAAATTAATTTACTAGAACAACACATTAAATAACTTAGACGTTTCCTCATTTAAAGTAAAAAAATACACTTTTACAACTTATAAGGAAACGTTTTAGTTTATACAAATTATCAGTTTTTTTATCAAATTCGCTATCACAACTATACAACTCATATTTTTGTTATTTTATTAATTTATATGTGAAAAGTACAAATAAATGAGAGAGAATATGAGAAAAGTAGAAGAGAGAAATTATTATTTTAATTATAAGTGAATATGTTGATCTCTTATATTTGAGATATTTGAGGGATATTTGAGTTAATGTATATTTAAGATAATGGATAAGAAAACGGATACGAGTACAATTTTAGAACAATCTTCTTATATTTAATTTAAGATAAATTAATCATATAAATTGATGATATAAAGTAACTGATGCGACAGTTGTAATTTATCACGTCCCCATGATACATAATAGAGTGCTTCGTATCACTTAAAGGGAAAGGAAAATTCATAATAAGGGAATCGAACGCTTTCAGTTCTGGTACTAAGAACCAATTAGCAGAATAGCAAGAATTTTTGCTCGGTGTACGTTAAACATAAGGAGGGATAATTTGCTTCAGAAGGATCATTTTCCGGTTAAGTTGCCAATTTCAGACAGTATAGAATTCATCGCATCTCATCCTTAAAATTTATCTTTGACCATATCTATTTTTTCTGCCTCTCTTCCCCTCCTATTATATTTTTAAAAATATATAGCATGATATTTTTATAGGTACTCAAACATTTATCTTCACAAAGAAAACACTTGGCAACTAAAAACGCCATTACTGAAATAATTATAACATCAACTAAACAAAGGCACTCAAAACAATAATTACATAAGCAGAAAAGGAAATCAACAATAAAAAACACCAGTTGCTTAAATTAAACTATTAGGCTTAAACTTCTATGCTTGATCAGAAATTTCTTTTTGTTTTTTCAAGATCCAATTTGTTTGCTCAATAGTATTGTTCGGATCATAGGCATGCATTGCCATAACTTTTGCTTCCGCTTTCAATAGCTTTGCACGTGCTTTCATTTGTTCAATTTCCGCCATAATGGGTAATTTGCTCAATGAGATATCATTCATCGCATCTTTATCGGCCTTAGACTTTGTGAGGGACTCCATCTCGGGATTGGATGTTGAGCCATTGCTTTGCGAAGCAGTTTTTGCATCTTCCCGACCATTTTCATTTTCTAACTCATCCGATAGAAAGACCTGTTCATCTTCAAGGTCAATGTCAAAATCGAAGTCCGGCAATCTTGATTCACCCATCTCATTCTTCTGTTTCTTGGTGCTTTTTTTAGAAGATTTGGAATACCATTTCGGTTGGTCTTTTAAAACCTCGTATGCGAGATAATCTTTAAATTCTTTCCTTTCGTCCTCAAAATAGGCAATTTCCGCGTCCTTCAACTGTCATAATATGAGAAATGGTTATTAATATTACTTGCGTAAACAATTATCTACTAAGAAAGAAATTCAGAAGATTGATTTTCGAATCATACCATATCTGCTTTGGATTTTCCACTTTGATTATCACTTAGCTCGGCCTGGTGTTTCGCTTGGAATTTCTTTACTCGAGCTTCTAAATCACCAAAATGATTACGTAAATTTTCGGAGCTACGGCTAGAAAGCCAACCTAAGGGTAACTCGGTGTGGTAATCCTTATGAACATGTCCCCAAAATCCCTTTACACTTTCATCATTCTCAACAATCCCGTTGTTGGATACATGCACCCAGCTTTTGCAAAGACGCTCATCTTCAGCATGGTACCATAGTTCTCTCTTCGGCTTTTCACGTTCCCTCTTGGTGTCCAGAGGCAACAAAACAGGATCATATCGCAGCCTACAACTCCTGCCAAATACATGATTGAACATGAGTCACAGGGATTTCATAGGATTTCCAATACGCTTGCCAAAGAAGTACTTTTTCAATCTAGTTAATCACATTTCACAAACAACATGAATGCAAAGAAGCCCTTTATTCTGCCAACCAAAAGATGTGTATTTAAACAAAGTCCAATCAACACATTGTGTTAGTTCATTAAAAAATTCAAACTTGTGCTCACTGGACCTCTGCGAATTATACTAGCAGCTGTCCATGTACTCCACCTGGCTTGATAAGTGGTTGCAAAAACAATTTACTCACTAATATCATTTTCAGAACTTTTACAAAACATAGCATACTTATAAGCACCAAATAAAACTACCCAGGAAATTTGCATCAAAACCACTATTAATTTTTCTCACTTGTGACTTAGTTTCAAGAAAAAACTTTACATAATAACAAGTAAGTAAGTAACAATCTAGTGGAAGTTAAAAAAACAATGAACAAATAAAAAAATTAAAACACATTTAGAAATTCAAGGAAATAGACACGCCGTGAATTCATGAACATGCGAATACACAATACAAGTTCCTAAGTTCTTAATTACCCATACGCATCGCAAATTAATTAACAGCCCAATACAGTATACACTGTAATCTTCAATATGGAGATATTTCCACAATTATACAAAACAAAATTCTATTAAAACTGATACATGCACCCAGCATGCCAAAGAAGTACCTTTTCAATCTAGTTAATCACAATTCACAAGCGACATGAATGCAAAGAAGCCCTTCATTATGCCAACCAAAAGATGTACATTTAAGCAATGTCCAAGCAACACATAACAAAGATTCAGACTTGTGCTCACAGGATCACTGCTAATTATACGGGCAGCTGTCCATGTACTCCATTTAGCTTTGATAAGTTGTTGCAAAAACAATTTTCTCACTGTCAATATTGTTTTATTAATTTTACAAAACATAACATACTTATAAGTTATAAGCACCAAATAAAACGACTCCGGAAATGGCATCAAACCACTATTAATTTTTATCTGACTTAGTTTCAAGAAAAAACATTACATAAAAACAAGAAAGAATCTAGTGGAAGTTACTAAAGCAATGGATTCATAAAAACACATTTAGAAATTCAAGGAAATAGACACAAACCGTAAATTTATGAACATACGAATATACAATAAAATTTCCTAAGTTCAAAATTACGGATACACAAATTGATTAACAACCCAATACAGTATACACTGTAATCTTCAATATGGAGATAATTTCATAACTATACAAATACTAAATTTTACGATAGTCGAATAAAGCACACACTTTTACATACATAAAACACTAAGAGAACAACAAAAGCAGAATAAAAATGAAAAGAATATAACAAAAAATCAAATACCACATTTTATCAAGTACATGGTCTATAGACAAAATCAACCATTACAATATCTATTTTACTATACAGAACTAAATTTTACTATAGTCGAATAAAGCACACACTTTTACATACATAAAAGTCACTAAGAGAACAACAAATTAGGAATAAAAATGAAAAGAAAAAAAAACTGAAACATTAAATACATTTTATCAAGTAGATGGTATATAGACAAAATCGACCATTACAATATCTATTGTATTAAACCCAACATTTTAAATACTGTTCAATAATTTACCCAGTTGAATAACTTTACAAAAACTTCAATAGTGTATTATATATAATCTGAACATTAGGTAAAAACAAAAAAAAAACAAAAGAAAAAGTGGAGAATTGTAGGTGACTTACATGATTAAATACGCAAAATTGGGGAATTAATTTGGTAGCTTGTAATTGATACACCCGTCCAGGAATGGAACTGTAACCATTAGGAGAAATAAATGTGTTTTTAGAAAGAGAGAGAATGTTTTTATTGTTGTAAACAGGTTTGGAAAAATGGAGGTTTTGTTAATTTCCCAACAAAAAAAAACAAATTATAGCATTAGATATATTGTAAATGAGTCGAGTCGAGTCGAGCGGAAGCCTTATGCTAATTTATTTGATATGTATGATTAGGCTCGGGTGGTGTTTATAAAGAGCCTTAAGTGATCAACTCGAAGTGGGTTCGTGAATGATTGACAAGCTTGGGCTCGTGATGGTTAGGCACGTCAAACTTAAATGATTTAAGATATGTACCTATTTATTACTCTACAGATTGAGACTCTTTTAATGTATTTGTAATACGTCAATTAATCTAGTTAAACACGTCGAGCTGAGCCTTTAACGTTCCGAACGATTTGTTGTTTAAATTCGGCTCAATCTTATATCATGGCTCAGTTCCTTTGTAAATTAACAAACACCCGTCTTAAATTTAACGGATCACGCCAATTAAAATTTAACATATCATATTCATTTGTATAAACCCTACCAGGATTTATAATCTCTTTTCTTTTATTGTAGATTTAACTTCAACCGTTCTAAAATTAACACAAAGGTAAATATGATTTTTTATTTATTTTGAAACAAATGTACTTGATTATTTCATTGTTTTATTTATAAAATTCAGAGAAATTTCCAACCTTTATTTAATATACCAATTGTTTAATTTGTAATCCCTTTCCATAGAAAATAAAGTAGCATGCTTTATTTCTAAACTAAGAGAAATGAATTTTTTATGTAAAAAGAACTTACATAGATAGGACATTGAAAATATTTTGAAACCTAAAACTAGAAGGAAAAAAAATGATATTTAATGATGCAAAAAATATCCACACTTGAAGTAAGATAAAATTAAACTTTAGAGAGCAACGGTGATATACCTTGAAACCTGAAGGGTGTATTTAATTGAATATGAACTGTGTAAGTAGGGGTTAAAAATGAAATAAACACATTTGTTGAAACCGATAACTAAAATGTTATTAGCACTTCAAGAAACATGGTCACTAACTCACTATACTGATCTCCCATAAACATTACCGTATTAAAATGCAACAAAACCTAACACATGTACAAGTGCAGGAAGGAATTAGAACTAGGCTGACACGGGATACAAGAGATCGTTTGAACATAGACAAACGCTTTTCGCTCGCCTATTTATTTTGCCGGTCAAACAACACACAATGACCCAAAGTGCTACTACAAATAGTTTTTAGTGTAGTGAAAGCAAAAAAGTATTAACGGTTTCAAGTTATAAGAAAAGCACTACTTGCACTATCTCCTATGTGTATAGCCACACAGGGTATGACGGTGCAAACAATAGAGCTCTAAACAATAATTTGAACAAAACCAGGATATAAGCCAAAGAGAAAGAAAGGAAAGATCCATTCCATTTCACTACAAACGGTCATAATTTCATCCAGTTTTAGTATATACCGATCGGATCAGTTTTTACACAAAAGTTATGGAACAAGTTACATAATTTAGATCTCATTATTAGCTCTTAACCTAGCAATGATTGGGCCCATTGCGCTTCCTCTCATTGCTCTAAATGACCCTCCACCCTTGCCAGAATTCTCTTTCATCCAACCATTCTCTCGTTCTAGCTCTGCTTTCTTCGCATTAAGAGCTGCACTAATTTCATCCCATGCATTTACTTGCTTCTCTGCACAATATGATACAATGAGCAATAGAGAGAAAAAGATGATAGGAGTATTACAAGAACAATGCTACAAAACTTTGCATATCATGTGGAGATGACGATAATGCTAGAGTGACATTTGTAGGTTCTTTTTTTTATTGAAACGAGGAGTCTGCCGTGCCGTCGCCCGTCAGAATATACATATATATCTATATAAAGAAAGAGAGAGACCATGATAAACCAACAAATAGTATTAAAACCTTATTGTAGAAAAGTAATATTTAACTGAAAATGCTAGCAAAACAATTGCACACTTCCATTACAATATATCTCACATGAACGTGAGGATGTATGTGTACAGTAATTTGTAAGCATAACACCACTATTACCTGAATGGAGGGTAGAGTCATGTTTTCCATTATCACTAGCAGTAGCTGTTGATGAGTTAGTTCCGTTGCTCACTAAATGAACGTGGGCCCCGTTGCTTGTTGCTGATGCAGGATCAGAGTCGCTCTCCTTGACCATCCGGACATCAACAAGTGACAAGAAATCTACCTGAAGAGAGGGAAAAATGGAAATAATACATCAGCTGGCAGTAGAGAAATTTTATCCGTGGCTAAAATTCGGAATTAAGGGCAAGATAAATCTGCCGGTTACAAAATTTAAACTCTGTAACAGGTGAGAGAGAGAGAAACCTAAGAAGAATCGTAAAAGTTAAAGTAGGGATGTCTCAATTTTAAGTAACCAGATGTAGCCCCTTAATTCGGCCATTTCATCATTAACATAAAAAATAAAAATGACGGCAGAAATCTTCAGATCCCTATGAGAATGATTGAACATGGTTTATCTCATCGGACCCTCTTCTTCAAGGTTCAGTGGCAAAGAATATAGACAGTTCTACAACAGACTATAAATATCCAGCATTAGGTATGAAGAACCAAGAAGTACCAAGCTGATGTGATTTTGGTAATAAACATTACAATTTCTGCCGTATTGACACACTATCAAATACAGGTTTCAACCCTCACCTAACAAGAGAAGTAAAAGAAACAAATGCAATAGCTCGAGTACCTCTAGAGATCCATCTTCATTGTACAAATTATTATTTGGTGGTTGTGCAATTGTATCTTCTTCATCTAGCTTTTCAATCACAACTGGATATTCCGGAAGTGGTGTAAGCAGGATCATATTGGATACAGAATCGTACCGTGATGTTTTCCCAACCTGAAACCAATATTATTGTTAATCACACCATATTATCCTTCGAAGTTCGGACCGTTTTTGAGTTTGAGAAGAATAAAAAATTACACTGTACCCTGAAAGAAGTTAATTCAGGTGTCCAAGTCGACGATAACTCCACCAGACGATATGCAATTAAATCACCTTCCTGCAAAGAACATCAAAATTGTTTCCACCTGTCAGCAAGTTGTAGTCAACAATAAATGAAAAAAGAGACAATCTTCATCGAAGACGGTAAATAATGTCCGTTTTTCTTCTTATCAGAAATTTAAGTTCCTCTGTCAACTCAATGATGTCAGAATTTAGTATATTTCCAAAAGTGTTCTGCTTTCATGGTTCCACAATCCCCAAGAAAAATAAATGTCAAAAGTTTTTTGTTCTCCCAAGAAAAAGCAGACTGGTCCTTTTTAGTCTCTAAAGATTAGAGGTTCTTTCGAAACTTCTCTAAAAGTATGTCTTCCAAAGCCTTTTTCACAAGTGATTCTGTATTCAGAACCAACTCAGAAACAAAACCTAAAAATCCTCACTGAAGTATCAGATAACAGAAAAACCACTTGGCTTTGAAAGCATGAATACGATTGTGCCAAGATACACAGAAATACAAGATTGACAGGCAAATATGACCGTATCTTACCTTGGGCAAGCGAGCTAATGGTGCAAGGTTATCAAAGTCGATGGAGTCATTTGGAGGTTTCACTTCTTCAATAGCCTTCCTTTCAGAAGGTTCAATAATAAATTCTTGAGGTTCATTCCTCCAAGATGTTGATTTTTCGTTCCCCCATTTTTGTCCCTTTTTCTTGTTGGTAATTCCGTTCCACTGAACTATTTCCTACAGCATAGTATGAAGCATAAGAAATCCTTTGGAGAAATTTATCACATCGTAAAAAGCAAGCTGAAATAAGGAAGTCTAGCAACATACACGGTCATTTGACCCGTCTTGAGGGAAAGATAGATAAAGGATTACAAGTTTAAGACAGAAATTATACCGCTGAGATGTGTCGTTGCTGAAGTCCCTCACAATCCTCATCTGTGAGAACAAATTTTAATATCACATGACATTTATGCAGAACTACAAGCAGTAATATGAAGGTGGTGAAGTATAACAAAATCTAAGTATGGTTATCTACAAAAATCAATGATGATGAAGAAAGCATTCGACAAAACTTATTACTTTATCTGAATCAAGTAGATGATAATATCTTCAAGATTTTCCTGTTATAAAAAGAAAATATACAAATATCTTCGAATTAAATTCGTTCAGAAAGTAACATATTAAAGATTTTGTCAATCATCCACCATGTACAAAAAAATTGCATCCAAATTAAAGAAAACATTCAGATCAAATAAGTCAGGTCAATTCTTTTCTTCAGAAACTTATATTCACAATAAAAAAAATCATATAACCATACGACTTACCAGCTACTTAATTCAATGGTACCCCACCTACTTAATTCAATCTTACTCTTCTTTGACTATGTAGCTTATGAGAAAGAAAGTTCTCGAAGACAATGCCAACAAGGAAAATTGTTTAGCGTGTATGCTAAGTACCATAGTGTAAGATATTTCAAAATTGGAAATAAGCTGCTGGCAACTTAAAATAAAAGACGAACAGAAGCAGGTTAAGATAAGATGATCAATCATTCAGTGTTCTTAATGTTTCTCATCCATTAAGCAATTACAATTACTAAAGATATATATATATATATATGGGGAAGGATATATGAACAATTTGAAAAACACCAAAGTGGACATCATTGATATGGACCGTCGAATTTAAAGGTTATGATTAAATCTCATCCATTAAAATCAGCAAAAGCTAAATAGACACGCTAGGGTAATAAATAAAGGAGAGTTATTTTCTCCTTTCTTCAATAATCATCCAATTTGGGAATTCCAGAATTTAGGAGTATTTTCTCTCTCTCTTGTTGTCTTGATTTTCCAAAAGCATGTGGCTTATGAACATGCCAGGTAAGGATTTATCAAGTCCTCAAATCCTTTACTTCTAAATGAGCCAATTTGGGTTTTACTTTCAAATAATTATTTGTTGTCATATTATTCTTTATAATGATTTAATTAACAATTAAATACACTAAAAATAAGAAATAAAAAATAAAAACGAAATTGAATTTTACACAAAAAAAATTCCAATTTTAACCCAACTATACTATATGCATAGAATTTTACATAATCAAGCTCTTTAAAAATTCCGAATTTGACAAATTACAAAAAAGTCAAGAAAATGTTTTGATGGAGCAGGGGTCTTGATGAGGAGAAAAGGGAAAGAGAGTGAGTGAATTTGTTTTGAGAGAGAGTAACAATTGTTAGATGAGTTTTCACTTTGTATATTTTTAATGGATGAGATTTAATCCTAGCCTTTAAATTCGACGATCCAGATCATGATGTCCACTTTGGTGTTTTTCAAAGTGTCCAAATATCCTTCCCCTATATGTATATATACACTAATATGTGAAGAGGGGAGTGAGCCCGGTAAACTTTCGATTTGCGAAAATATCCTACACAATAAAAAAACAACTGCCACCACGTAAGAAGGAACCCACCCCATCACTTTCAAAAATCAGATAGAAACTACCGACTACCCTCACCACCAAAAAATTCCTCAATTCTAAAAGTGTTTCACCATTGTTTTTCACACAATCAAAATATATTTGCATATTTTCACATGCTCCACCGCCAACATAAATACCACACATCGCGTGGGCTCGGTCCGCTAGTATGTATATATATAGTATAAAAAAAATAAAAAATATATATATAGAGAGAGAGTTTACCCTCCTCCAGAGGTTCAAAGCGAATGTGTCCTGGACGAATAACAATAGGAACAGGGTCAGCATCTGGAGCAATCTCATTATCTACTTCACAGTTCGGGGTATGCTGTTGATGTTCTACAGACTGCTTATGTACACCTATTCCAGGAGATTGCTTCTTTTTTAACTGCACATCACATTTTTCAAGTGGAGAACAGGTGCCATTCGAGAGAAGAAGTTGTTTCTTTTCAGCTTCCAAAGTCTCTCTCTGCCACTGCCTCTTTGCCTTCTTCCGACGAGCACTTCTACCAGGTTTCTGGTAGAAAAATAAGGTAGAGCAACTTAAACATGTAAATATTAATAAATAAATGAACGTTTTTTTTATCACAAGGTTCACAATAAAATACGCCGAATAAATCACAATTACAGAGACCGCTTTGACACTGTTAGAGTTATGCCATTATCCCATATCGGTTGTGTAGTGATCTAGCCTCTGTGTATTGGAAAATGTATGACCCTAATATGGTAAAAACTAATAAAGCACCAAAAAACTAATTTACTAGCAAAAGTTCATAATGATACAGGTTGCAGAAATCATGAACAAAGTGACCATTTGGATTCTGTCAGAGTTAGTATCTTATCTCACATTTCTTGTATTTAATCTTTCCAGCTGTGCACCTTAACAATGTATTTAGAGTGAGTTCACATTATTACATCCCCAAGCAATCGTCCTACATAACAGAGTGCTTCTTATCACTCATCAATAACAATTCCACAGGGGGAAACCAGGACACTAAAAACACTCCAAAAGCTCAATGGATTTGAATGCAAGACACTAACAGATTGATCTTAAACAAGATGGGAGCAAAGTAATCCTATAAGCTATTACAAACTTCGAAATGGTCTATCATCTACAGGGCGAGACACACAATGGTATTAGAAAATGTAATAAAATATTCTAAAGTGCTACGTGAATGCAACCGAATGGAATAATATCTCAACATTTTATACCTAATCTCAAAATATAAAGCATATCAATGTGAATGCAACCAAAATCAAACAGATGATCACGTTAAACAACGTCACGTAGCATATACATTTTTAGTAACAATCTTCTGTACAAATTTGCAGTAACAAGTCATAACTACTCTTAAGTATAACCAAAGAGACAAAATGCAGATGAATGACTAAAAGCTTTTTACCTTTTCAGTTCCATCAGGCACCTGAGATGAAGCACCACATCCCATGCCACTTTCTTTAATAGGACTGGACCTACAGAAAAAGAAAAAATAAGACACTGACAAAGACTAGTGAGTAGTGACAGGAATCAAAAGAACCAGAGAGCAAGGGGAGCAAAAACAGTATGCCAACTATGTTTTCATACGAAAAGCATATGTTTTTTAAGGGATCCAAATACTGCCAGCCTCAATAGCTTTCAGTTCTGGTACTAAGTCCAATGTAAGGAGGCAGGAGAGAGAGAGAGAGAAAAGGGGAAGAGGGAGGTGCAACAAGTAAGAAATGAAAATTATGACAAATATTATGTAATAGTTTATAAGAACCTGCCTTTCAGAGGTAGACAAAGGTTGAGAAGTATCATCATTGCTTTCAACATTAGCCTTCTTGTGCTTCTTAACTTTAGAATTTTTCTTCTTTGTACCACTACTCTCTCCAGGATGAAATTCGTTGATTGCATTGGGAAGTGACACCATTGCTTCCATTTGGTCGGAAGTTTTATTCATAAGACTTTTCTTCTTTTTCTTCTTCCTGGTCCAGAACACACATATTACTATCAAGAGAGAGGACAATCAAGGGGTATTATAGGGGAAAAAAGGACAGATTGCTAATTTTATCAGATTAATAAACAAATAATGACAGGAATTTGTAAATTTAAGTACCGAAAGCAAATTATCTCCTACAAAGCAAACATGATAATAGAAGTTAAAATTAACATCTAAAATCAATATGCAAACCAGAAAATTTTAATTTGGAGGTGACAACGAGTATGTAATATGGTGATGATGGCTTTAGATTTTTTACAAATCTAATTTAAAATAGATAATTTGTGGAGCTCTATTGACAAAATTTGAAGGTTGTCACCTAAGCATCATAGGTTATTCAACGAGACTATGAGAGACAATGCCGGTATAGACCTGGGAACTATGTGTAACTCAAATTTGCTTTTGGTACGTAACTGACACTGTCTGCAAATTTAAAAATTGCATCACATGAGTAAACTAGAGCAGATGCAAAAAATGCAATGATAGCAGAAGTCCAATGTAAATTAAATAAAAAAACAACTAAAAGAGAGACCAGAAATGATGTAGGTCCATGAGCATATGGCTTTGATCATGATAACTGCAGTTTCTGTGAACTTAACACAGAAACTGAAACCTACTTGGAGGTCCCTAGATTATTTGATGCATTTCTTAAATTCTATAAACTTTAGATGATAAAGACCATGGTGAATTAGAAAGCCAAAGAGAGGAAAGTGTAAGTTCTTGAGCATATGGCCATGATCATGCAGTTTCTATTCACTCAAGAAAGTAGAGTTAATTATAGTGATTGTGTACACTAACATATCATTAAACTTCGGTTTTATACACCAACCTATAAAAGTTAGCAAGTAGTAGCCTAACCTAACATTCTTTTGGCTGTGGACACCACATAGAAGAAAAAAAACACACGAAAGCTTAGGGAATTTTTTTATATAGTGGACGAAAAGATAGAAACTTAAAAGAATAGTGTACAAATTATTTGGTTTTCAATTTGGTACTTAATCACATAGAAATGTGAAGTTAGTATACTAATAGCTGATTTTTATAGGTCAAATACAAAATTGAAATTATATGATACGTTGGTGTTCTAAAGGAGTTTTCAAATCTGAGACGTACTTGGGGCTCCCTAGTTCCGTTGATGCTTTCCTTTTGTTAAATATCTTATCTCTATCAGGTGACTTTTCCTTGTACAAACCATCTCCTGACTGGTTGCTTTTCTCTTTTTGTTCCTCCTCTTCTTCTTTGTCGGGTTCACTTAAGTAACCTCCACTCTCCTTTTCAAACTCTTCATTTGCCAAGAGTGGAAAGCTTTGCTTCTCCAAAAACATGCCATTGTTTTCAACTTCATTCCTGTTGTTAATCTCTGACAACAATTTTCCCTTCCTCTTAACTCTGGTAGAAATAATAAATAAGATACCTGTACGTTTTAGTACAGAATACATTAAAAAGAGAGACTTGGAGTTCGAACTAACCCAATTATATCTTTATCTCTCAAGATAGAGGTTGACTCAAAAGGTGGCAAGACAAACCCATCCATCTGCAGAATACCGAGAAACTTTGCTGATTGATGTTGATCGGAACACGAACATAGGAGCAATAATTTGTTTCAGAAAAAATATTTTGAACTAAAACTACCAATTTAATACACATTAATGAATTATTGAATTCATCAGAAATTATTTTTGACATAATCTCTTTTATATGCTTTTACCCCTCCTATATTTTAAAAAACAAGTAGGAGTACTTTTTAGGTTACCCTAGTACCAATTTGAGTAGTACAATACATACGTAAGTGTGTATGTCCATAATCTAGTTAACCAACACTGACTCACTCATGTAGTCCATGTCGAGCTGTAGCTTTTAAGCAAATAAATTGACTTATACAAGATTCTACAAAAATTGGGTACATTCGAAATTAAAATTATAACTTTTAAGCAAATAAACTGACTTATTCAAGATTCTAAAAAAATTGGATACATTCGAAATTAGAATTATAACCTTCTCATGCGAGAGAAACAGAGAACTTCAAATTAAGCAGATCATCAAATAGTACAACTTATAAGCAAAATAATAAAATAAAAAGCCGTAAACGATAGCAGTCATAGAATTGGCTTAAACTGTAGAAATGCCACACAAATGACAAAGAATGCCCTGACACGTCATCATGTACACAAGTTAATATGTATAGCCAACATCTTTTGATACATTTCTCTCCAAAATAATAGCAATTTCAGATACAGAAAGGACATTATGGAATCGCGGGAAAAAAGAAAAGAAAAAAGGGAGTTGCGTGCAGACTGTCAATGTCACTCAAAATCACAGCATAAGTACAAACCAACCATTTTTACATAAAATTTAGGATTTTGGGTATCCTGAAACAAGAAGAAGGGCAAACCCGGTGCTAAAGCTCCCGCTATGCACGGGTCCGGGGAGGGTCGGGCCATTTTGGTGCCCCTCATCAGTACCACTCGTTACAATAGTTTATAACCAGTATTGTTTTTTTATCTATCTTTTAACAGTTCCATAATCTCAACTATCACAAATTTGAGTCTTAGTTTCTAATTACGCATTTTTAACATTTTTTCTTTCTCCGTTCAATTTTATTGCTTTGGTGCCCCTTATCGTACCTACTACCTAGTATGGTTGCACTTACCCTGCTTTCTTATAGGCAGCGTCTTCTAGTAAATTTCCAATAAAACTAAAAGAGTACAACAATGAATGGAGTATAAAGTTGCACATGCAGAGATAGAATGCTACTCTCTATTCCAGTTTTACTTGTCCTCTACGAATTTACATGCAACTTTGACCGGCCAAGTTACGTATAAAATTGTCGAAATGAAATTTTTCACAACTTGATCATAAAGTCTAACATTAACTAATCAATTAACTTTTGAAAATTTAATTTTCAGCAATTTAGGCAAGAGTTCTTTGTCGGTCAAAATTGCACGTATATTCTTAAGGGACAATAAAAATAGAACGGATTGAGTATTAGCTTCTATCATTACCCCAAGCAAAAGAAATCAGCTGAAAATTCACAGTTTTAGTCAAACGTATAATATTTTCCCCATCATTTCTACTAAATAATTACCAATTTTAGACACGGAAACTAATGGATTATAAATGAAGGCATAAATATATATAGATATATATATATAGAGAGAGAAAGAGAGACATACACATACAATGAGAATAATGCAATTAGGTATCAGATTACCCAAACAAAAGTAAACGAGTCCTATGCATAACATTTTTCCAATCTCCAGTAAAAGAGTACCAAATTCAGACACAGCAACAAAGTTACAAAATATAAATGCATAAATATATACCTCATATATCATCATATCATATTATACTATTAATATAAGCAAACTCAAGAAAAGTTGAGGCTGCCAAATTTTGCCCAATTTTTCCAAAAATACTCTCACTCTATTTTAATAATTACCAATGTACCTAATCTAATTAATTAACAATTTGTTCTCACTATATTTTCCTAATTACGGATGAGCCTAAATTAATTAACAATTCGTTTTAACCTGCATAACTACAATAAATGATATCAAGTCTGAATATTATGTTCAAAATAAAATATATTACGAGATTTATGTCATTAGGCGTCTCACACGCAACGCGTGGGTAACTTTTACTAGTATATGTAGAGAGAGAGAGAGAAATAGAGAAAAAAAAAGATGCATACAGTGATAATGGTGCCATTAAGACAATATACATATGTATAACAAATTTAATCAATTACCACTGAAAGTGTACCGAATATATACACAAAAACAAATGTATCAGAAATTAGGCATAAATACAAACGTAAAACATATATATAGAGAGATGCATACAGTAAAAACAATACCACTGACGGGTGCGTTTGGCAACAGATTTTTTACCCTATTTTTGGATTTTAGATTTTAAAATTTGTGAGTGTTTGAACATTCAGATTATTTAGCTTCTAAAAAGCAGATTTTTAACGTAAAAAAGCTAAAAAAATAAAAATAATAAAAAATCTGGAATTTTAACCAAATAATATGTTGCCAAACGGACCTTAAGACTATATATACATATACATAACATTTTTTGCCAACAAGTTGCACTAAAAGAGTACCGAATTCATACACAGCAACTAATGCACTAAGAAAACAAGGCAAAAGTATATAATCATAAACACACACACATATATATAGAGAGATGTGTGTATACAGTGAGGATGATTCCATTAGGGCAAGAGCGGTGGAGATGGAAAATGCTATAAATATAAAACGAAAACTCCGAAACGGTGTCGTGTTTGATAAGAACCCAACTCATCTTCAAACCCTCTCTTCTCTCTGATTTTCTCAGCATCTTCGGTTCTTCAAAACATACTCGCACCCTCCTTACCTCACCCTCCATTATATTTATATATTTATAGAGAGAAAGTGATGGTCTGCTGCTGCTGCTTCACCTCTCTCTTTCTAAAACCCTCTTTTAACTTTAAAACCTTTGGTGTAATGTTGTTAATGTGTTATATTTGATATAATATGGGTCAGATTTGTATATAGTATAAAGTATTGGATTATATAAAAACTTTAACTAGTTACATTTTACTGGCATATTGTTTACTACGGATTCACCTTTAGTCATATGCTTGTAAGTAAGATTATGTTTTGGTTATCTTATAGTTTTTTCACATATGTATTTGTAATTTTATTTTTTCTGAAATCAACGTTTTATTTTATTTCTAAACTATTTGTTAAAAAAATTTATAAAATTTGACTTTTATATTTTTGTGGGTATTTATTGTCTGTTTTGCCAATTTATAAGATAGTAATATTAATAAACACAAAAAAATATAAAAAAGTCAAATTTTACATATTTTTTTGAACTAATACTTTAAAAATAAAATAAAACGTTGATTTAAAAACAAAAAAAAATCAAAAAAAATTACGAATACATATGAAAAAAGATAACATGCCCTTATAAACATGACCAAAGGTACTCCCATTTTCTACGGTTAAAAGACTAATCTGATGTAAAAATGATAAACTGCTACACAAGTTATCATCTTTTACCAATATATGACCCAATCTGCGTATTTTTGTAAATTGATATCCAATATTAATGGTTTATCTTCAATCATAACACTTTTGCTTGTTGCCGCTCTATTTTCTAATTGGAAAAACACTATTTTATACCATATACTAACACATATTTTACTTAATTTGGTATCCAACTTACAATACGAAACTAGACTAATATTTATTAACTTTTAGCAATTTGGTACCAATTTGTAATTCTTAATTGGACATAAGTGCATTGATCGGATGTTAAACACAAAGTTTTGGTACCAATTTGAAAAGTAACTATATTGGTACTAAATTAATAAAAGCCGATAGGTTGGGTATCAATTTAGAAAAACAGCTAGGTTGGGTATTAAATTGCTAAAAACCGATAGGATGGGTACCAATTTAGCTATTTCGTGTTTTTATTATGACATTTTTGATAAAACATGGGTATGATTTGTATATAATATTAAGTATTGGATTATAAAGAGACTTCAACTCGACTTTACTGTGGCATATTTAGTTGACGGCAAAAGACTAATCTCACCAATTTATGGTCAATTACTATCAGTACACCTAAATTGTTACTTAAAATTTATAGTTTTTTTACCCCTTGAGTTAAAATGGAGTACTTCTGACTCTTTTTGAAATTCGATAAATGTTGGTTGATCGTATATTTCATTATAGTTCTATGATTCAGATTATCATTTCCTATTTGATCCCCTTCTTTTCGTACATTTACGTATATGAAAATAATGAGAAAATCGGATTCAATTGCCAACTGCCTGTATCGGAAAGAGGATTTACTACGGATTCGAGCCATAGCACATGGTTTCATAAAACACATGTAGTACTACACTTGTATGTGGTGAGTAGGAAAGGAAATACATAAAATGATTAAAATATTTTCTTAATTGAAATTGACTCTCGACGGTGAGTCCAGCTAACTTTCGTTAAAAGAGGAATTCGGCACCACTCTCCGAACAAAATGATTGTTTTGAAAGAAATTCATTATCTATTTCGGATATATTTTTTTATTGTAACTTTGAAGAGACTGTAAGTTCAAGTTTTTTTAAGTTGACAAAAATATTGGTTTATACAACTTAGTTCTCAGGGAAGCAACCGAAGAAGCTCGCCATGATTTTGCGGTCCACTTTATCAATTACAAGAATCTAAAGTGAAAGAGTAAACGCAAACGAGTTGACTCTATGTGTTTGTTGTTGGAAAACATGTTTATAAACATGGTTGTTCCGAGTGGTCAGGGACTATCTTTAACTCAATATTCGATGCGACAACTCAGAATTTCTGAAACCGTACTCAAATCGTTTGAGTAGCTCGTGCGACGAGCTTCGCAACGGTATATCGCATGACCTATTCAGAGAATGGGTGTGAATGATAATTGGACTCGAAGGTTGGTACTCGAAAGAGGTAATAAAGCCAATGCTGGAAAATGGAAAAAGAAATGGGATTTAAACCATGAGGGTTATCCCACATTGTAAAATCAGGAGTGATTTTTACACTATAAATACAAGTCCATCCCATGTAGTTGTTAAACTATCAAGTCCACATACCTATGAGTGGGTTAGTGTGTACCACACGCTCGCTCGCTCGCTCGGGTCTTAGGACGCGGGACGCGGGTCTTGGGTCTTGTACTAAATTGAAAAAGAGACTTTTGTATATTCACAAGAGCGGTCCCTAGAGTTCCAGAAAGCTTAAAACTCCAGCAGTTCTGGAGGTGGATTCTGGGGATGTAACTCCCAGAATTAAATGACCACAATAAATGGTTGCGGTTACAGAATCCTCTATAAGAGGCAGTCTTCCCCTCACATTCAATACACACGAAAATCATCTCTCTATCTCTCTAAACAGTAACATATATTTTTTTCATAGCATATTAGAAACCAGAGAGAACCACCCACCAACAGCTCGACCTTAACTCGTCGCCAGTTTCCGACGAGTCATCCGAGACGTTGTAACTTGTGATCGAAGCGCCAACACAACCAGAAACAGCAAGGTGATTGGGCGAATATCGGTTAAGGGCATACTGTTAAACAGTAGCCTCGTCTTTTAATTCTGTCCATTTCAATTCTGTTATTTAAAATTCTGTATTTTTTATTTCAGTATTTTAATTTGCTGTCCTTAGTTGTAGCTTTTAATTCTGTTTGTACCTTTCTGTAATTTCTTTAAAGTTCTGTTTTATGCTGTAATTTCAATTATGTAATTTAATTCAGTAATTAGAATAGTTTCAATTCAGTCCTGTTATTTCAATTTAAATCAGAACAGTCCGGCTGTTAAGTTTATACTTTCCAGTCCGGCAGTTTCTATTTATTGCAATTCAGTATATCAGATTATTAGAATAACGTTTGCTTTAATTTCTATTCAGTACCTACATATTGTAATCTGTAATTTCAATTCAAATTCGAAATTAATAAAGATTACACTGGTTTTAATTATTTCTTTCTAGTCCTTTAAGTATTATTTAATTGTTATTTCGTACACGGAAACCAACAATCTTAACCGATATCCTGTTGTTTCTTTCGTGTATTAATTAATACAATTATTATTTTGTTTTAAAGGGAATAATGCTTTTTAGTTTTCAATTCTAAATCATATTAGAAGTTGAATTACAAAGGAAAATTCCAAGCAGTTTTAATTTTGTTTTTTATAATCTTGTTGATACCAACCTATTGGTATTCAATAAAAATAGTTTAATCCTTTTGATATCAATCGTATTGATATTCAAAAGGAAACAGTATTAATTTTATTGTTTAAATAAAATTCTTTTACAAACCCAAATTTAAGTTTTGGTGTTTTGTTTATAGAATTTATTGTACACGTATCTCATACGTTTTTGTGTTGTCGTTTTAGATGACAAACACGTCGCCTATTAAGTTGCCTATCGGAAGTGAGCATGACCCAGTGGTTGGTGGAAATGTCTATAACACTAGGGGCGATGCGAATGTGGGGGCTAATGCCGAGGACGTAGCTGCAGGGGCTGAGGCCGCCGCGGCTACGACAATGGCGGATGCTACGGCCAAAGTTGAGGCTGCGGCCGAAGCAGCGGCTACGGCCAAGGCCACGGCCAAGGCACCGATGTATTCGGCTGTGCCTACTTTGGCGACTTCTCATCTGGAGAAACCAGAAAAATTCAGGGGAGACAACTTTAAACGTTGGTAGCAAAAGATGCTGTTTTATCTCACCACCCTGAATCTGACCAGATTTCTTAAGGAAACTGCTCCCGTCTTAAGCGAGGACGATCTGAACGAGCAGTCGTTCTCTGCGGTTAAGGCATGGAGACATCCCGACTACCTATGCAAGAATTATATCATGTGTGCTCTAGATGACACGTTGCTCAGTATTTTCGAGCCCAAAGCTACTGCAAAGGAGCTATGGGAAACTCTAAAAAACAAGTACAAAGTGAATAACGCTGGCATAAAGAGATTTGTTGTCACGGACTTTCATGAGTACCGTATGACTGACAACAGTGGTGTCATGGAGCAAGTTGAGGAGCTCCAACTCATTTACCATCGCCTTGAGGCTGAGGGGCTAGTGATTAATGAGCATTTCCATGTGGCACTCATGATTGAGAAATTGCCACCGTCTTGGAAAGACTTTCAAAACTACCTGAAGCACAAGCGGAAGTAAATGAAGCTGGAGGGGCTCATTGAGAAGCTCAATATCGAGGTAAGCAACCGTCGCTCCACTAGGAGAGTCGGTGGTGCTAACGTCTCGATGGCAAATGCCAATGTGGTCGAAAGTTCCAACGTCAAACGGAAACGTTTTGACAACGGAGGCAGTGCTGTTGTCGCAAAGAAATTGGCGGGAACCTGCTTTGTGTGTAACAGGACCGGTCATTGTGTTGTGGACTGTTATGACAATAAAGGCGCTGTTAAGGCCAACCCCCCCCCCCCCCCCCAAGGAACTTCAAGGGCAAGGGGAAGAGAAAAGCTACAGCTCAGGCACATCTGGCCGAGGGAGGACGAGATGATGACCACTTTACTGCTGTGGTCTCTGAGGTGAATCTCGTGGGGAGCAACCCCAAAGAGTGGTGGCTGGATACCAGCACCACGAGCCATATCTGCTCTAACCGATGGATGTTTAAGACCTACGAGGCGGTAGAAGGAGAAAGCTGCTTCATGGGGAATTCTGCAACTTTCAAGGTGGAAGGAAAATGAATGGTGGTGATGAACATGACCTCGGGAAAAGAGCTGAGGTTGACAAATGTGCTCCATGTTCCGGATATCCGTAAGAATCTGGTATCCGGATCAGTGATGGTGAAGAACGGGTTCAAGCTGGTTTTTGAATCTGACAAAATTGTAATCACCAAAAATGGTGTCTATGTAGACCGTGGCTATATGACCAACGACATGTTTAAGTTAAATGTAGGGACACTTGCTCCTAATAAGGGTGCTAAAGCTGAGGCTAGCACTAGCAATGTAATGACAGTTGCCCAAGAGGCCAATAATAAGAATTCCACTTTTGATTATTTATTTGAGTTATTTTATTTGTGGCATGGTAGATTAGGTCACGTGAATTATAATTCTTTAAAGAAATTAATATCATTAAAATTAATACCAAATTTCGTTTTTGATAAGCAACACAAATGTGAGATTTGTATAGATGCAAAATTAACGAAATCATCGTTTCAACATGTTGAACGAGAAAGTGAACCTCTCGGTCTAATACACACGGATGTATGTGACTTAAAGTTTATACAAACACGAGGAGGGAAAAAGTAGTTTATCACCTTTATAGATGATTGTACTAAATACTGTTATGTTTACTTAATGAGAAGTAAAGACGAACCAATAGAGAAATTCGCTTTTTATAAGACCGAAGTTGAAAATCAACTCAATAGAAAAATTAAAACATTGAGAAGTGATAGAGGCGGTGAATTTGAATCACCGTTTGAGCAAATATGCGCTGAAAGCGGTATTATACATCAAACCACAGCCCCATACACTCCCGAGCAAAATGGGGTTGGTGAGCGTAAAAATAGAACGCTAAAGGAAATGATGAATGCTATGCTGATCAGTTCTGGGTTACCCCAGAACATGTGGGAGGAAGCGATACTTTCCGCAAACTATGTTTTAAACAAGTTACCACATAAGAAGCGATACAAGACTCCATATGAATTATGGAAAGGTCATAAGAACCTGCGGGTTTGGGGTTGTCTCGCAAAAGTCCTAGTTCCCACTCCTAAGAGGATGAGAATTGGTCCTAAAATGGTGGACTGTGTGTTCATCGGATATGCACATAATAGTAGTGCAGATCGGTTTCTCGTACACAAGTCGGACAATCCCGATGTGCACGTAGATACGTATATGGAAAGCCGAGAGGCCTCTTTCTTTGAAGATATCTTTCTTTGTAAATTACCTACATCTGTACCAACTCAAGAGTTGAACAGTGAAGGAAATGTGGGGGCAAGTGAACCGACAGAGGAAGAGGAAGAACCTCGGCGTAGCAAAAGGGAAAAGAAGGAAACTTCCTTTGGACCTGATTTCTTAACCTTCATGGTTGAAGGCGAACCGGTGACATATAAACAAGCTATGTCAACACCGGATTCCCAATATTGGGAAGAAGCTATCCAAAATGAGAGTGAATCAATCATGCACAACCACACTTGGGAACTAGTGGATCTTCCGAGAGGATGTAAGCCTTTAGGTCACAAGTGGATCTTCAAGAGGAAGTTAAGGGTTGATGGCACGATTGAGAAATACAAGGCGAGACTTGTAGTAAAAGGCTCCAGGCAAACTGAAGGTGTCGATTATTTTGACACGTATGCTCCTGTCTCCACGAAAACGTCTATCCGAATCGTCATTGCTCTCGCAGCTTTGTTTGTTATGGAAATACATCAAATGGATGTAAAGACGACGTTTCTAAATGGAGAACTGGAAGAAGAGATTTACATGGAACAATCGGAAGGGTTTGTAGTTTCTGGTAAAGAGCACCAAGTGTGCAAACTTGTAAAGTCTCTATATGGACTCAAACAAGCGCCAAAGCAATGTCATGAGAAGTTTGATAGAATTATGCTATCAAACGGTTTTCGTATTAATGAGTGCGATAAATGTGTCTACTCTAAAGGAAGTGGAAGAGACTGTGTGGTAGTCTGTCTCTATGTGGATGACATGATTATAATTTGGAGTAATGATAGAATCAGCTCCACAAAGAAAATGTTGTCACAACACTTCGATATGAAGGATCTGGGTATAGCTGATGTAATACTTGGTATGAAGATTACCAAAACATCAGAGGGGTATGCCTTGTCACAAAGTCGTTATGTTAAACAAGTACTAGACAAGTTTGACAAGGGCAGTAAGGCGATGTCTAGAACCCCAATTGAGTTCAGCTGTAACCTGGAAAAAAAAATCGGTAAGAGTGTGAATCAATTGGAGTTCTCTCGAGTCATAGACAGTCTCATGTATATAATGAATTGCACTAGACCAGACATAGCAAACTCAGTGAGTAGACTGAACAGGTACACCAGCAATCCGAATGAGGAACACTGGAAGGCCATAATGAAACTTCTCAGATATATGAGGTTTTCAGCCGATTTCGGGCTGCACTATACCAGATATCCAGCGGTACTGGAAGGGTACTCAGATGCCACTGGATATTAGACTCCAATAGCACAAGGTCCACGAGTGGATATGTGTTTATAATGGGAGGAGCTGCTGTGTCTTTGAGATCCTCCAAACAGACGTGTATTGCAAGGTCAATTATGGAATCTGAATTCATAGCGTTAGACTTAGCAACCGAAGAGGAAGACTGGCTGAGAAGTCTTTTGGAAGGAATTCCAATGTGGCTAAAACCTGTTCCCGCAATAAGCATGCAATCGTGATAGTCAATCAGCTATTGCGCGGGCTCAGGATCATATGTATAATGGAAAGTCTCGACATATATGTCGGAGACATAAATACGTAAGAGAATTGTTATCCAACGGTGGGGTGTCCTTAGATTTTGTAAGATCAAAGGAAAACATAGCGGATCCATTAACAAAAGGATTGACTCAAGTAGGAGTCGAGGCGTCATCGAACGGAATGGGATTAAAGCCCATTAAATTGGTGGCCCCCCCATAGGCAACCCAACCTAAACAGAATATTTCCTGATAGGTTCAAAGGGAAACTGAACTGTGAGAGCAACCGAACAAAGCACACGGAAACCTGGAGTTCTCAGCCCATTTCCGCGATGACAGAGTGATAGACCTGTACCATTGTAAGGGTGGGCTTGAGGCTCTTAATGATCCAAGTAACTCGACGGTCGAGTAAAGTGAGTCAGGACACTTTCGACTTCGAACACCTATAACGAGTGTGTAAGGTCGGTACCATTTGATGAGCTTGGAATAAATCACTAGAGCACTCAGTTGAAGTTGCCAAGGCAGTCCAGGCCAAATATGGACAACAACTAAAGGGCTTAGTACGTGGGTAGAGAGGGTACTGTGTTGGTGCCATTCTGGGATACACAAAGCTTGATGGTTCAAGGCTTTACAGCTACCAAATAACAGTATTATGGGTGGTACTCCGCTACGGCAGGTTCAAGGCGCGCGCTACCTGACCTTAGGTAGTGAACTTTTGTGGTTCTCTTGATTTGCATTTAGGACATGGGCTTTTGAGCCAATTGCATTCATGTGGGGGATTGTTCGAAAACATGTTTATAATCATGGTTGTTCCGAGTGGTCAGGGATCATCTTTGAGTCAATATTCGATGCGACAACTCAGAATTTCTGAAGTCGTACTCAAAGCGTTTGAGTAGCTCGTCCGACGAGCTTCGCAACAGTATATCGCATGACCTATTCGGAGAATGGGTGTGAATGATAATTGGACTCGAAGGTTGGTACTCGAAAGAGGTAATAAAGCCAATGCTGGAAAATGGAAAAAGAAATGGGATTTAAACCATGAGGGTTATTCCACATTGTAAAATCAGGAGTGATTTTTACACTATAAATACAAGTCCATCCCATGTAGTTGTTAAACTATCAAGTCCACATACCCATGAGTGGGTTAGTGTGTACCACACACGCGCTCGCTCGCTCGGGTCTCGGGCCTCGGGCCTCGGGTCATGGGATGCGGGATGCGAGATTTGGGGTTTGGGGTTTGGGGAATGTCTCGGGTCTTAGATCTTGGGTCTTGGGTCTTGTACTAAATTGAAAAAGAGACTTTTGTATATTTACAAGAGCAGTCCCTAGAGTTCCAGCAAGTTTGAAACTCCAGCAGTTATGGAGGCGGATTCTGGGGATGTAACTCCCAGAATTAAATGACCACAATAAATGGCTGCGGTTTCAGAATCATCTATAAGAGGCAGCATTCCCCTCACATTCAACACACACGAAAATCATCTCTTTATCTCTCTAAACAGCAACATATATTTTTTTCATAGCATATTAGAAACCAGAGAGAACCACCCACCAACAGCTCGACCTTGACTCGTCGCCAGTTTTCGGCGAGTCATCCGAGACGTTGTACCTTGGGATCGAACCGCCAACGCAACCAGAAACAACAAGGTGATTGGGCGAATATCGGTTAAGGACATACTGTTAAACAGTAGCCTCGTCTTTTAATTCTGTCCATTTCAATTCTGTTATTTAAAATTCTGTAATTTACATTTCTGTATTTTTTATTTCAGTATTTTAATTTGTGGTCCTTAGCTGTAGCTTTTAATTCTGTTTGTACATTTCTGTAATTTCTTTAAAGTTCTGTTTTATGCTATAATTTCAATTCTGTAATTTAATTCAGTAATTAGAATAGTTTCAATTCAGTCCTGTTATTTCAATTTAAATCAGAACAGTCCGGCTGTTAAGTTTATACTTTCCAGTCCGGCAGTTTCTATTTATTGCAATTCAGTATATCAGATTATTAGAATAACGTTTGCTTTAATTTCTATTCAGTACCTACATGTTGTAATATGTAATTTCAATTGAAATTCGAAATTAATAAAGATTACATTGGTTTTAATTATTTCTTTCTAGTTCTTTAATTATTGTTTAATTGTTATTTCGTATACGGAAACCAACATTTGTTTGATTAAGAGATACTCGATTTCTGATATAAAGGAGGTGTCTTATGTACGATTACGAACTCCGTTTAAGAATTACATTATGTGACAAGCAAGAAACATAAAACTTTCGAAATAAAATTTGTGCACTAAAATGCGTTAAAACATTCTCCTTTTCATGAATATTCAATACATTTCAGGGAACATGGTTCTGTAACAATTATATATAAGGCAAATCTATAATATATAAATGATTCTTTAGAACATTCAGCTTATTTGACTGCTTAAGATACAGTCATCTTAACCACCGTTAGATTAGAAAATGGATGGTTAGATAATGTTGTTCAATAATAACTAATTTTTTTTTTCTATAAATTAAAAACATATTGTACAGCACACTAAAAACTCAAATAAAAATATAGAACCATATAATGGTCTATCTTAAACTTAAATATTAATCAAAATTTAATATTTTTTATCCATTTGACATCTTTTTATATAAACGGATTGTGAACAAGTCATATAAAATGAATGTTCGCTAGTAATTCCCGTTCTACTCAACTTGTTCACAGCTTCCATGGTCACTCATAACTTGCATGCATATTCAACATTAAACACAAACAACGTACTACGGCTTGTAAAACAAATAAACCATTCTCTTAAACATTTTAAATATAGAAACTAATTTGTATTTTTACATGACTTTATTTTTTCTCCATATTCAAGAACACAACTAATTTTCCTCTGATATGATCATAATCAAGGATCGTTTAATTTTATTGCTGGTGGTCATTAAATTTTAAAGCTTTATATATGAATTTTAGTCTATATATATGACTATATATACCAAATAATTTTTTCTTCAACATTGCATAGGCTTTATGGAGATATTTCTTGTATAGAATCAAGTCCAGGCTCCCAACCCAAACCCCTCCACATTTTTGGCTTTTGAATTGGTGGCACAAATACTTTTTTCCCACTACTACCCTTCTTTTTCTTTATTTCACATTCACCCCAATTTTTATTTCCATTAACATAATAGTCCTTTGCAGAAGAAAAAGAATCCTCTAAAGAACCGTCACTTAAATCCCCGAAACTCTTATTTTCCAGTAACAAATTACTCTTCTTCTCATGCCTCCTTTTCAGTTTGTTCACTGTTGAAGATGGGACTAAGTAATACTTGTTACCAAACGAGAGCTTTTCTTCATCTAAAAGAACGGAAATGTGTGGATTTTTGAACACTTCAGGTCTGGCCACGCACATACCTGGATAACTTTCCATTAATTTTCCAGCAAAAAGTTCGTTATGATGCCATTCTTCGCACCCACCTGGATGAATTATCCTCACAGCAGTGGTTCCGACTCGTGAATAAAAATTCTCTGAGAATGAACCATTTTCCCGAGGCTTTTTTCGTCGTGATTTCTCGTTAAAGTTCTGATCAAATCCAAGAAAACAAGCAAATCTTTTGAGTATAACCATTTTGAGTAATATTCTCTCAATTATCTTTTATCTAAGTTACTACATATACTCACTAAGACAGGGTGGTTTGTTGTTTACTAGGCCACCAACTTGGTAGGAATACTAATGATTAAGCTTTTTTTGTTGTATATGTCTGGCTACTTTCGATCGAATGTACCAATGAACATGGATTAGTTATATATTTAGGAGTAAACAGAATTAGTAGTCATAGGAATTATTGTTTCCTGTCTTGTCATCTTTCGGTCGTCGAATCCTAAGCAGGCAAACTAGAAACACTTAACAAGGCATCTTCGATGTCTGTAAATACAAAAAGGCAAACTTAATGCGTCAGGAAGAAGAAAAAACCGACACCCCCCTTATGTATAAAACTCCTAACTAACAAATGTAATGTAATGTTAGTGTAAAACTTCAGCTTATAAAAGTTACATCCTAACCTAGATTTTTTTTAAAACCATCTATGATAGAAAACAGTTAAAATATAAACGGTGTCAAATCTACCTCCTTTAGCTATGGAACTACAATTTTCGCCTTTAATTTCTGCATTTAATATATAACCTATAGAACAGATCTTCCTTCTCAAAGAAAGCAAAAAAGGAGAATAATAAGAACCACCCAGCAGAGTAATACTTAGAGGCAATATCGTTAATTCTCATTATGATAATTTCTAAAGTCAAGATTTATCAATTTTGGTTACAATCTGAACTTATTTTGCTAATTTCTTACAAAGAATTATGAAAGGTGAATAACAAGTACTACACCAATGAATTATGATCCGAGTACTTGGTTCTCATAGTTTCGGTTGAAACACTTGAACTCCTGATATTTAAAAATATCGAACTTATGGTGTAGTACTTCATCCATCCTAAACCAGTTTGGAAGTTTTAGATCCCAGGTATCCAACTTTTTGAGCATTTACAACTATTTCTATTAATTCTCAAGTGGCATTATAGATTTGATTAAAAATCCTATTATGTGTCTTATGCAATTGTATATGACGTAGTTTGTAGTTTAATAAATCATTTTAAATGAACAGCATCTGATTGGCATAGATCTCACAGTAATGCAAATTCTTGTTGTACTCTAATCATATTATAACTATCAATAAGCTTTCAAAGATATTCAAAAAAATAGAACAGATCAATTTGTACGAGTTTTATCATTAAAATGAATTTTCATCTATATAGGATAGACAAAGGTTCATATGCCTACGTACAAGTTACCAACGCATGGGATGACGCATAGGATTATTAGCTTAAAAGAATCTGTTTTTCAAGTTTTATGTCCTAAACTAACTTAAATCTTGAAAATTGATGGAAGCTATAGAATCTATTTTCTTTGACTTTAATAAGCCCGTTTATTTTCATATCACTGCTTCCGGTTGAGACATTTGGTTCTCAATTGCACTATATTCTTGAAAACAATCGTCTTTGTTAGGACCAGATTTCTGACCCATAAACTATTTGTTCTCTATTGGTTTGAACCAGCTTTATGTTTACAAGTGAGGTTGCAACCACAGTTCCAACCTGCTGTTCTGCAGGATTCTGTCCAGTTCTGTATTTCTGCATTACTATTATTTAATGATGTTTATTTGTTTTAAAGTATGCAGTATATATTCTCATATTTTCTTAAAGATTTAGTTTTTATATTTTGAGAATATTAAAGTGATAGGAAAGATGTTGGCTAAATGATATAAAGAGATTAATTTATAAAGATATGTTTTCTTTAATTAGGCAATCTAGATCTCTATTTTCATGCAAGTCTTTTATCACTTAATTCAATCTATGTTTCCTATTAAAAACAGTATGATCTATTTTAAATTGAATAATATATGGAGTTAATGTTTTAAAATATATTCAGAAATATTTTATATCTAAAATATACTATCTTATATGTTCCTTAAGCTAATTATTAACAGATATTAACTTATGAAGATTGAGTTCAATCCTACGCTGAAATATCTTGTGCAATATGAAAAGATTGAAGTCAATCAAAAAAGTCAAAAACAATCATCAAGATCTTGAAGAAATAAGATTGTTTTTACTCTTTTAAATAATTAATCAGTATACTTGTAAAAAGTGTGTTCTAAATTATAAAAAAATTATTCTTGAGATAATACACCGTGAGCTTTTAAATGGAAAACAATGGTGGGATGTCATTGATATTTTGAGTGATAGTTATAAGGTAGGAGCAATATAGAGATAGGCAGAAAAACGTAAAGGGAGTTTGAGAGTTTTTCATTAAGACTTAAATCTTGTGCGTGCGAT
Source organism: Primula vulgaris (assembly GCA_963920805.1). Classification (NCBI taxonomy): domain Eukaryota; kingdom Viridiplantae; phylum Streptophyta; class Magnoliopsida; order Ericales; family Primulaceae; genus Primula; species Primula vulgaris. The sequence continues at coordinate 25,059,460 of OY987213.1, forward strand.
TTAATTAAAGTACATTTAACTTTACTGTTCTGTCCATCATTATACTTAGGTTCCAACTGTAGTTGCAACTACACTTGTAACTTAACTACATAACAGCAAGTAGAACAACGGATAGGAATTTCAGTCTTAAATAGAGGTTGGCCACATAACCGTTTCATAATAATCTAAACCTCTATATATGTGCTTATACTTTTGTAATATACTTACTACTTAAGAGGAAAGCATCATTACCTGGTTGGAAATTAAGCGAGAGAAAAGGGTTACGTAAATGTGATAAACTTAATTTCAGCTTGCTTTGTCAAATTTCTGCGAACAAGTAATTAATTATGAACATAAGCTTTTCCACATTCAATTAAAATTAAGTAACACCAAACATCATGCTGATTGTAAACCTTTCAGGTCAAGTTCCAGTGTTTGGGATGTTTGATTGTTCGGAGAAATTTCCAAAAAATCTATTTCACTTATATTGGATGTATGATTCAGGAGATTTAGTTGTGCTTTTCAGATTTTGCATTAGGACTTTTCGATTGATTAAATATAATTTAGTTTCTTGTCTGCTGGATTCCAGATTAAATGGAACCCATTAAATCGAATTTTGAGAAAACACATGCCCGTGCATTCAGAACACTAGCTAACAGTTTCTTTTAGGTCGTGTTTTATGTTACTGTGACCTAAACTAAAGAGCAGTATCCTCCAATATTTTATTAAATAAACATAGTACTATAGGCAACAGTCAAGAATTCTTGACGGTATCGAGCTTTATGCTGATGCCTAATGTAATTGACTGTTAGAGTTAACTTTGTATGCCATATGGAGCCTCCTAGCTTGCTGTATTATTTGTTTAGACCAATCATATGTTTACGGTATCACCAAAGAATATGGAAATTTAAGCCGGTAACTGTCAGATTTTGGAATTATCTCATTATCTTATAGAGATCCTTATATAAAATGAGTATGGATATATTGGCCTGCAATTACAAAGTCCTATCTAGTATTATTCTTGTAAAACACAAAAAAAAATGTTGTTTCATTGTTCTCCTTTTCCCCTCGGAATGAACGGAACATAAGAAACGATCTAATGAACAATCGATCGATGACATCTCGTATAGTTCAGTTTATTTTTCCTTTTAAGAATCAGAAAAGATACTTAATAAGTGGTGACACTGTCACAGTGAGATAACATGCAGACAACCTTATCATCTTTTATTGTTCCGTGATGGAGTAATAAATAATTAGAATCGTCTGTATATGATTTTTGCCCCTCTGTTTCTTGCGTCTGGTATGTCTACAGTAAATAATACTAGAAAAGAAGTGCCAATATTTTCAAAAGAATGTAGAATTAAATTTGTCTGACCTTCTTCTGTACATATGCAACTAAAAGAAACGAATACAAATTTATTACCGTTAAACTGTAAAAGTAAAAAAAACACCTTTTGAATAATGAATACATAATGTTTGAGAAAAGATGTAAATTTTTTAATACTAATGTTTGTGCATGCCTTTCACGGGGTAAATGCTCAGTACGTAGCTTACTTTTCTTTTTTTCTATCACAGGCTTAAAATAGTCAATTTATAATTATATAGTTCAATATATGTCATTGCCAGATATGATAAAAACTTGCAACCGACGAGAAACACAAAGCATTAGAAACAATAAAACATCTTTCTTTAGATTCTTACACAGACCATACAAATTGCATTACCATTTTGGAACTCCTTTGAAAATTTCTCAAAGCAGACAATGAAAAATATTCTCCTACACTGAACCTAAGTCCTACATCTATGGCTTTCTCAAAGGCTTTATTTGCACTTATTTTTGTCTATTCACTTAAAACTCAATTTTTACAAGCTTCGGCTCAATCTGGTGTGTACACCTTGCCTTGCTCCGATCGTATAAAAACTTGTAGCTCTGTACTTTACCAACACAATAACCTTCAAGTTGAACAAATCGCCTCCTTTTACTCCGTCAATACATCGCAAATATCGCCCTTTTCTCAAGATAACAAAGGCGATTTTCTAGTAACGGTCCCATGTTCTTGCACTAATGTTAATGGTAGCAATGGCTATTTTTACAATACGGAATATAAAGTTTTAGCAAACGACTCATTTGGTAACATCTCGAGCAAATTTTATAGCGGTCAATTATGGCCCGTTGATGGTCAAGAAAGTTTGTTAAAGCGCAATGAAGTTATCCCGGTACATATTTTGTGTGGATGTTTGGAAAGTGATTCTCAAATTGTTGTTACATATACTGTTCAAGATCATGATACGTTATCGTATATTTCGGACCGGCTATCAGCTAAAGTGGAAGGAATTACTGGATTAAATAAAGAGTTATTGGATAAATCTGGATTTATTGATGTAGGCTGGGTTTTATTCGTCCCTATGGAGAAGAATGGAATTCTAAAGCCAGGTTAGTAAGAATGTAAGATCTCAAAAACTTACGCATATGGAATCTGTAGTTCCATAATTGTGAGGCGTTAGGGGGGTATAAATGTTTGACGACTAGATTATGCACACAAATGATTTTGAATCTTGAGCAACAGTTGTAAAATAATACACGATAGTCTTCGAGGTTCTTGCTTCCTCTTTGATCTTTCCAGAAGATGTATGATCATGTTCTTGGAACAATCACAAGTTATAAAGTCAACTTAGTTTGCAGATGGAGTAATTGGTTTAATACTTCATATTTTACATTTTCACATTTTTTTTAGGCTTGGTTAAGCTGCGGAAATTGAACTAAAGGAAATTCCTGAAATAGCGATTTTATAGCTTTAGTATCATTACTTTGCCATAACTACGAGGTGCAACTATCATCGAATTTAAGTTATCCAGTCTGTACCGACAGCATTTATTAGTAATCAATTTGAATATGTGTACAAGACCAATTAATTAAACTTATGAATTCGAACACAACATTAGTATATCCAGAATATTAATTTCTTTGTGTTTCATGTAATTCTTGCTTACGAAAAATCTTTTATGTTCATCTATCTTCCAGCAAAGAAGCAGCACCATGAGGTGACTATACTAACCATATTATTAGCTGTGGCGTTATTTTCTTTTTCCACATTAGCCATAATTATGTTCAGGAGACTCAGACACAAACGAAATATAGAAAATGCACAAACACTGCCAAAAAGTTTGAGTACTCGTAGCAAAAAGTCATTCCACTCAAGTAACAATCATCGAAGAAAAGATACCATCGAAGGTTAGATAAATTTTGTTGGATTGCACCTTTTGAGGATTAAATTTGATTATTTGACGTTGAGAAGACAATTTTGGGCACTGCTTAAAACGTCTAGAAATTATGAAAAAGAGCCTGCATTTATTGCTTGGCAAACCAAATGCACAACTCCTTGGAGAAATTCTACAAGCTGCAATCAAAAAAATTCAACAATTGAGGCCTTATCATTTTAAAGTAAAGTATTCTATATATATTTCATTTTGGTTTTTTGGAATGTGAGTATTTGCAGGTAGTAGTTAAGCAAATAAATTAACTTATTTGAGACCAAGAGAAAAAAAAAATCTTGTCTAAGTTACAACTTCTCGTTTTCCATGCCAAATAACCAAAAAGTCTCAAGATTTTAAGTAGAGAATAAGCTTATAAGCAAAAAAGGCAAAGCAACGAGCTTTCAAAATGCAAACAAATAATCACATTAGAAGCCCGTAACATTTCTAAGTACTATAGTACCCTTTTTTATTTTATTCTTATTTTAGGGAATTTGATTATTTGCAGATATCCCGAATTTTGGTTCAGAAAGACCAGTAGTATATAGTCTTGAAGAAATCGCCGAGGCCACAAATAACTGTGACGAAGCTCGGAAAATTGGCGAGGGGGGATATGGTTGTGTATACTTTGGTGTATTAGGAGACAAGGTACTCTTTTACTATCTCATATTCTTGCTAAATTTCATCTGTATGTATATATTTACATTGATATACAAATGATTGTAAGCCACGATTCAATTACTGGCTATCAGGAGGTTGCAGTTAAGAAGATGAGATCGAATAAGTCGAAGGAGTTTTTCGCAGAACTAAAAGTCTTGTGCAGGATCCATCATATTAATGTGGTAAGTTCAAGAGTAAATAGGGATTTGGCTTGTTTGGCTAAAGATTTTAAGAAAATAAGTTGACTTCTTTGAGGTGAAGAAAAATATTCATTTCAACATATTTAAAACTTCTTGCCTTTTAGGCCGATAACCAGATAAAAGCTGATCAACCAAACTCAGTGAAACTTAAAAGCAAAAAAAAAAACAATATTTGCAATTAAACTAACCCAACGTAAGTGTTTTGTTTACCTACAACTTAAAGGAAATAGCTGGCTTATTGTTTTGAGGTTGAGAAAAAGCTCGTTTTATCGAGGTAAAAACTTCTAGTTATTTCAGCACGGGAGATCAAGAAGTTTAGTCTTTAAACTAGTTGAGCGATTGAAAAACCAATTAAAATTAGGCTTAAAAGCTAGATTAACACGAGTGTCGGTTGATATACCGTCATACCGAGCAACATTTCCATGTCATCATCCCCATGGCGTGCAGACAAGCTTGAAAAGCTTACCAAAAGCATTAACTTTTCTGAATTTGTATTAGTAAAGAAACATGCTCATACCAGTAAAAGCGAAGTTACAATCTTTTTAAAGCTAGCTTCTCAAAAGAGATCTTACAAACCAAAAACAAAAAGAAGTTGAGCTTACAAGCTGCAACAAAACAAATTAAGGTGCTTTCAATAAGTTTTCAACTTTCAAGCTTTTTTATTAAATGTTTATTATTTTTAATAGGTGGAGTTGTTGGGGTATGCCAGTGGTGATGATCACCTATACTTGGTTTACGAGTTCGTTATAAATGGATCTTTAAGTGATCACCTGCAAATATGGCCAGATTAGCAAAGTTTTTAATGATGAAGATCCCGAGAGTGCGTTGGAACACATCATAGATTCCAATCTCAGGGGCAGCTATCCCCTGGAGTATGTTTTCAAGGTAAGTGTGATTATATTTATTAACTATTGCTACGAATATTACAAAAGTTGAATCATGTGTTCGAGGATGGCATGATTGAACAGTTACATTGTAGCAACTACCTATAAGATATAAACTTGAAGAATTTTTTTTTGAGCCACTTCATATTGAAAACAGCTCTATATTGCCTTCTACATCATTATGTTTTCAAATGTTTCGTTAATTGGAAACAGAGCTATGTATTATGAAACTGATTAACTGAGTAATCCCATTGTTTACAAACATGCACTATTCATTTGTAAAATAAATTGTAGTCCCTACAATATTCTTTTGTTTAGGTACTAAATTATTTATTTTCCGTCCGTGTAGATGGCGGAGATGGCAGAGTGGTGCTTGAATGAAGATCCTCTAGATAGACCCGAGATGAGTGAGGTGGTCATGGCATTATCTCGAATAACCTCGTCTTCTATAGAATGGGAAGCATCACTCGGAGGAGATGGAAATGTTTTTAGTGGAATTTTTAGTGGTAGATAATTTTCTCTTTTACCTTCATCTAATTTTCTAAGGTGGTTGTGTATGATGGAGAGGTACCGATAGTTTCATAAATTTGAGAAATTTATCTTGTATTATACTCCTAAGGTTGATGTACTCAATGAACGACACATAATCATAAATGGAAAACAAAGAAAAAAAAAACCTTCGGAGAGTGAGAACACAAAAAATATTGGACTATTGTGGCAAAGGATCTCATTATGTTAATTGATATTTGCTTGTGTATAAGAATAATATTGGAAAGTTGAACTTGTTTGTGAACTTATATTGCATAACCACGTTATATTCCAATTTTCAAACACTCCCCCCCCCCCCCCCCCCCCCCCCCCACACACACACACACACACACAATGAATCTTACTTTTTTGTAACCTCAGAAGCAAAAAGCTTTATATAAAGGGGTTGATTGTCTGCAACTTTTAAGCAAATAAGATGGTCTTATTTGAGTTCACTCTGCATGAAGCTTTAACTGTTCGATCATGTCAGAAAACCAAAAAGTAGATAATTTTAAGATGGCCATCCAGATACAAAATTCATAAGCAGGACTTGAAATAAATTAAGTTTAAAAGCTGAAAGCAAACAAGCCCTCAACGTACATTTGATCTGAACCCAAAATGTAACATATTTCTTGTTTTTTATTATATTATTTGTGAGTCTCTGTACACTCAACCCTAATGTGCTACAGACATGAATATTAGGTGAGATCCTTTCAACTATATTTTGGTAAGAAAATTGACTACAAAAGATACAAATTACAAAAGTTTGCACAGCCTCAGCCTGCACTCAGACATGAAAATATATCCACGTAGAGTAATATTTCATTCACATGAATACAAAGAAAAATGCAACTTTATCTTTCTTTCTTCCATATCATAAATTTCAATATCGTCTAACTGTAAAATTCTTGAGTGTAACTAGAATGAAAATGAATATCTACTACCGATTTATATTTCCATAGGTGGGATTCAATTAGGTAGTACTGTCAAGTTGTTCTTCACAAAAAAAGGTGTTTTCACTCAAACCAATCCATCTACAGGTAGAGAAACCATGCCCATGTAAACTCAATTTGTATCACTATGAGGAAAAAAAACTACAATTACGAAGACCGTATACAGACATGGGTGAGAAAATTAAATAGTATTAATAAACGCTAGTGATTGATTGGCAAGGAGACATATATGTGAATCTTGATAACTATACAGGTGAAGGTCCTATAATGAATCAAAACATAGATAATAAAATTCAGGTATCTGATATTCTCTATCAAGGCAAATGGAATAAAGAAGAAATTGATAACATTATTCATACTTATAAAAGAATCTTATTTGTTAAAGATCCTCGGTGTATTGGTGAATAGAGTGATCAAGCTATTTGAAAAGACACAACGGGATTTCACCTTCAAATCAACATGGAATATTATTAGAGAAAAACATCCAAATAGTTGGATTTTTTATTTAATTTGAGGCAATCTTATAACATGAAAAATCTCTTTATTTGCTTGGAAAAGTTTAAATAATGCAGTGTCAGTGGATAGTTCTATTAAAAGGGTTGGTATTCAATTAACTTCTAAATGTGAGTACTACAACAAAAATGAAGAAAAATTGAGTCATCTACTCGGTGATAATAATCTAGCAAAAAAAGTTTGGGGCTATTTTGGCAATTTAATGGGAGTTTCTTATAACAACCTTACTTTGAGAGATACATTTATTTCATGGTGGTTTGAGAGATACTAAAAGGCTCATTCCAGATGGAAAAAAAAAATCATAAAAATTCTACTCTTCTATATTATTTGCTATATTTGAAAAGTTAGATGTGTTAGTAAATTTAATAACCACGATATGTCACATCAACAAATTATTAGAGAGATTATTAATCTTATTTTACTGTATACAAGAAATGATAAAATGTTTTTTATTCACTGAAATTGATGTGATTTACATCTTCTAAGCCATGTCCACAGAGGTAAAAAGGTAAAATTAATCAAATGGGCAAATCCACCTACTGGTTACATGAAATTAAACATTGATGGTTGTTTTAAAAGTTCTACTAATACTAGTGGTATAGGAGGACTTTTAGTATTAGTAGGACTTTTCAGAGACTCTAAGGGGAATTTTGTCCAAGTTTATTTTTCTCGTAGCCTGGGTAAATCCAGTATTGAAGTTGAAACTCTAGCGATTCTTATGGGGTTAAAAATAGCAACCTACATTAATCTAATTATTGAAATTGGCTCTCTAATTTTGGTCACCGTTTTGAAGAACAATAAAAAAGGATCTTGAAAAATCAGACATATCATCAACGAAATTAAATATCTAATAAAGAGGAGTACTTATCTGATTTGCTTTGTGCTAAGAGAAGCGGTGCTGATTTGCTAGCAAATCTAGGCTGTATGCTAGATCTGAACATCTCTGCCAATATCAATGATTTCCCACCAAAACTGAAAAGTATTATAGAACTGGAAAAGAAATAGTTACCGTATTTAAGAATTCGAAATAAAGATGAGTAGAAGAAAGAAGATGGAGGAAGAGAGAGGTGGCGTATCTCTCTCTCTGAATATATGGTATGAGATTGATGGTACAGGCGAAGAGGTGGCTGAGATATACTGTCTTTATCACACCTTTAGCCCTCCAAGTTTCAAGAATACTATGAGACTGCATACGTTTTTGGTTTTGTCTATTTCAAGTTCCATTTTTTTGTTTCTAAGCGCATGCATTTCATTACACTGCACTATTGATACTAGTTTTTGTTTTTGTGGGGGTTTTTCCCACACTTTTTTATTTTTTCTCTTAATCATTAATAAATAAATAAGTGGCTTTTTCCCACCTAATATATATATAAAAAAAATTAATAAACGCTAGTAATATTTTTCTTTACATCAATGCAGAGAAAAGTATAAACTTATCTTTCTTTCTTTCATAAATTTCACTCTCTTGTTTCTAGTTGTTGAGTTCTCAAGCGTAATTAGAATAAGGAAAAAGAAAAATACTGATATACATATATCTTTACACTAATGATGAACTTCATTGGGTAGTGTTGGCAAGTTGTTCTTCCTAAAAGCGTGTTTTCTGCATCTCTGAAAAATATTATCGTATATCAAATCAAATTGAACGCCTGCTCGCTCTCTATTTATGATAAATAGTATATGATCCCCTTCTACAAGCTTATAGTACCTGCATAATGATATGATGGCATGTTGTCAATAAATAGTATGTTTAAAAACCTTGACACTGAAAAGAAGGCTCGATCGAACCTTTTGATACATAAAATACTGCCTGCAGTATAAAATCTAATTCGTTAATCAAAATCCTGTCTCCATAAAGATGTGTCACAGTAATCAGAGGAACTTGCCAGGGAATTCTTTTTTTCCCTCTATTTGTTTTCAAAGATATTTCAGGCAAAGAATGTAGCTCTTTTTACAAGTTCAGTACTAGTGCACACAAAAGCATTTCAGAGCATCTACATACAATACACTGTAACTTTCACATGTTGTATGATGTCACATACACAAAAATTAAACTTTTATCTTTTTTTAACACATGCTAACTTAACGTGTACTACTGGACCCTTTAATTTTAAGACATCATGTAACATATGACCCCACATGGACAAAAGAAGTCAAAGAACAAAATAAAAATAGTGATAAAAATGTATCATGTTGAATAAAACAATGAATTAATTAAATCATTAACAAGACATGACCCCACATAACACTTGTTAAATCTAAAGTGTTGGTGATGTGGCAAGACTAAAATATCCAATGTAGCTTTAAAACTCTCACATTCCCTATAGCTTAACATAGACAATAAATGAACCAATGGAGATGCTTCAGTTTTTAAGTGTATATCAAGGCCTTGTTTGGTTGCAGCTTTTCAGTTTCTTCTAGCTTATTCGTTTACAAGCTGAGGTTTTTAGGTGTTTCGGCCTGAAAAAGGTTAAAAGGTTCAAACTAATGAACCCAGTTTTTATTTCAGCCCAAGAAGATCAAGAAATTATTTGCTTAAAAGTTGCAGCCAAATAATCTCCCTCCCAGTCATACTAAATGCATTTAGAACAACAAATGGTAGAGGGGTAACATATCATAAAGAGATTTGCCTCCATTTCCAAAACTCCTTTATAAAATACTAAATTAACAAACCGATATTTATTGGCACCCTGAGGATGTGGAAAGTCAAATGTTGTACTATATAGCACAGAGATAGACATATGCAAGCAAAAATAAATGAAGGGTAAAAACAAACCAGATGCCAGGGTGCATTGGTTGGCAATCAGAATCTTTGACAACAAGCTGGTGTGGGTGTTCAACCGGCAGACGAGGGTGAGTCATTGATATCGTGTTGAGGGCCCCGTCATTGTCCCACCAATCCTCGTCCCTGTATGTTAAGAAAAATTCATATGAATTATAAGTTGAAACAAGTTCCTTTCCATACTAATATTGGCAGAAAAAAATGCGCATCTAAAAAGAGTAAGATGTACCTGACTTCTGCAAAGTTTGTTAGTTCACTCTCAAAAACTTAAAACCAGTGCACATGCTGAAAATTTCAAGGCACGGATCCAAACCACGGCATATGGAGATGTTTAGGAGTAGTTAATTATAAGGCGTTACACAGTGATGGTTTAAAAATATTTAGAGAATTCATGATGAAAATGCTCTAGTTTGAAAATTATCATTTTCACTCAAAATAATAAATCCTTGAAATAATAACATGCATGTAGAAATTCATGTTAAACTCCCAAAATGAATAAAAAGAAAGAAATTCATTGTTAAGGGCTTGCCTGGTTGCGGCTTTTAAGCAAATAAGCTTGATATTTTAAGGTGGAGAAAAAAACTGGGATCCTTTAAAGCTTCTAGGTTTTCAGACCAAGAAACCAGAAGATCTCAGAATTTTACCAGATCAATCAAATGAAGTCCAGCTTCAAAGAAAAAAAGGGCAATAAGACAACTGAGCCTAGCTGCAAGCAAACAAGGCCTAAATATTGGCTCGAACCATAGAAAGCTTGACTACAAAAGAAAACCAACCTATATCCTTTATAGGGTGGTGTACAATTTGAAGGGTGTCGCCATTGGCTCATTTGCAGGACCCGGATAAAAAGCATAGGGTGTATCCCAAGCACCCCAGAAGGAACTGTAGTTCCCATTATTCTCCTTGTTCTTTTCGTGGCATAACTAAAATAATATGTATTTGGAAATGTACAGAGGCGAGCATTCAATCTCAAAGAACCTTGCAGAGTAAGATCCGGAAGGATCCAATCACCTGAAGCAAACGGACCCGTATTTCCCAATAAACAATCGATTAATCCGAAAATGCCTGTTTTTTTCCATGATATGTTGAAGTGATCAAAACCAAAGTTGTAGTAGGATTTCAAAAAGGGAATATCTAACCAATCATAGACTATAACTCCTAATCGGCATAGCTGTAGGAGAGATACTGGTTTCATTGAGGTACCATCCTCTGGCCTGTGACAAATCATACATAAAAATGAGATTTAAGGGTTTGGTTGAGTTTAAGAAAATAAGTGTGTTATGGAGCAAGGTGAAAAAAACGTGGTTCATCCAGTTTAACATTCTAGCATTTTCAGGCAAAAATTAAGAAAAACTGAAAACACAGAAATTAAGGTGCTAACCCAAATACAGTTTAACCTTTAAAACAGAAAAAGAAATCATTGCTGAGCTTAAAAGCTGCAAGCGAACAAAGTCCTTGAGATCTTTTTAAGTGGAGTCTTGGGAAAACATTGTTTTCATATTCAGATTCAAGGAATTTTTTCCCACAAAATGGTTACTTATGCAAATGAAAATCATTCTCTTAATGTTTTCCACATGATAAATTCTTCTGTTGGATTTTCTTGATGATAGCATTTAGTAAAGGGAAATAAGACATTATATTTATAAGGTCTCTTTAAATTGGGATTTTCCAAATACCATGGTCTTCCCTGGTGTCTTATTAGAAAATGAGTATTTGAATGTGTTTTCCAAAAGCTTTACTCAGCATAAACTCTGAAAACAAACACCCAAAACAAATGTACATATAGGATTCTGAGCTTATTTGCAATTTTAAGCAAATAAGCTGGATATGCTTGAGAAATATAAGAAAGCTGGGTTCATTCAGTAAGTTTCTAGCTTTTTCAGACCAAACAACAGAAATAGTCCGTCCACTAATAAACTGGTCAACAAAATGCAGTCCGACTTTCAAGCCAAAAGATAAGAGGACTCTGAGCTTGCTCTTTATCTTGCAATAACAAGTACTTTTAAGAATCTAGTTTAATTCATGATATTCGATTATATCAAGCAAGTTGTTTAGGATTCCTTATTTCAAAGAGTCATTTACACAGAATTATATGAAACTACCATGATGTAATTTCTAAATTACAGTTTCGACTTACTGCATGCCATCTAGGTAGGTTCTTGTGGTTCCATTAAAAGCTCCAGATAAAGCTGTTATACTCAGCACCCAATTCTCTGAAGTGCTCTCGTATCCCTTGAAAGCCTAGAAACGTTCGGAAATGATATACGTTAAGAGTATATTCTCTTAATATCAGGCTAATTTAGGATGAGCAATACAAAGACTTGACAAGCTCTAAATGGAGCTATTATTCTTCATGAAATGGATGGAAACTATTTAGGATTGTATAGTGCTTGCTTAGTTGATACATGGCAAAATGAAAAAAAAAAACTAGTTTTACTAGACTGAGAAAGAAGAGAGATAATCCAAGTTGAATCTGTTGACACCTTTCGACAGAAAATCAAAAGAACAGCCTAAATCGAGCAGGCAAATACACAAGGGGGAAAAGAAAAGGCGAACTTCTAAGTTTAGGTACCGATTTACACTTACTTTATCATATTAAGTGCTTGTCTTGTTGCTGCTTTTACAAAGAAAGTAAAAAACTAGCTTCTATAGCCTGAGAAAGATATTGGCTAATCCTTCTTAAAACTTCTAGCTTGTTCGGACCAAAAAAACCAGAAATCCAGTCAATAACTCGACCAAGCAAATACAGAAAGCATAAGGTAACCGAGCTTAAAATCTGATGTCAAAAGCAGCCCTTGCTCATGTTAATAATAGTAGGGCCGCTGATTAAAATAATACAGTCCTGGTCCTCTTTATATAATGATGTCCCCAAATTTAGATAGAAGTACAAATCACAAGTGAATATAACAAAAGAAAAATAGAGATATAACTCACCTTGTCAGCGAGCATTTGTTGTAAGACCCGAACAACTTGAGCTCCAGCTGAGTGGCCGACAAAGTGAATCGGGTGATCCTCATCCCATTCAGGATAATGGCCTTCATTTACAAAATTCAATCAAATTAAACACAAGGAAACATTGTAAATATACTTCAATAAAATTTCAGACCATATTTCTTCGTATAAGACAATCTATCTTCTCAATATAGTCTTGATGAATGTTGAGTATACAACATCGCAAAAATTCAGTTATCAACTTACAGAACCCAATTAGACTCGTATTATCACAATATTTTTATTCGAATACCTGTGGAAATTACATGACAATGACTAAATTTGGAATAGTTTCACCTAAACTTAGGAGTTGATAGAAGTTTTGTCATTTATGCGGTACTAAGATACAAATTAAAACATAGTTTAAATGAAGAGTGCTCATCTGACCAAACAACTTTCTTATTCAAGTTCTCTATTGGTTTACTCTGATATCATATTCCTCTCATCATGCTAACATCTCACATAAAACGTCAAGCTACTAGAAAGAGTCGCATTCTAATGTTCATCTATAAAAAATACGAAATAACAGCAAATTTCACGTTATTTGACCAGGCAGTGATGCTTAACAGTCCTAAAATCAAAATCATAGACATATGTACAAAAATGGGAGAAAAGTGAGGCTAAAAGTTTATATAACCTTGTTCATAAGTTCTTCCAAACTGGGAATGCCCACAAGCCTTGCTGTGTTCTTCACCATAATCAACTGTCCCTCCTTTTAGATAATAGAACAATTCTCTAGCCCTAAACAAAAAATCCATCTTGAGATTTCCAAAACAAAGTAGTTTTTTTTTCATAACTTATACTGAATCACAAAGAAGGTACCTGTCATAAACGCTAGTCAATGATCCCAAATCCGGCACAAAAACCCTTCCATCCCTCTTTTCTGCCCCTCCAAAGTATGATAAACCCCCCAATCTCTGAAAAAGAAACAAAATCAAGGAAATTCAGAAAATTAAGGGTTTGCTTGAATGCTATTTAGAGGATATAAACTGACTTATTTAAGTAGGAGTAGCATTCATCCGTTCTATAAACTGAAATTTCTTCTGGAAAAAAGTCTAAAAATTACTAAATTTCAAGATGCTCAACGAGGTAGAACAACTTGTTTGACTTGCAAATTTTGAGCAAGTAAGCTGGCTTATTTGACTATGCTAAAAAACTATCCACCTCAAAACTTTCGGCCGAGCTTTTAACCAGACAAACCACTTTCAATACAACATATAACCAAAACACCATTTTTGCTTGATAAGTACAACCAAACAAACACTCTAAATAACCAATAAACCAAAAGAACATACTTTTCATGTAAAAACTAAAAATTCTCAACAGCATACATACCCCTTTGCCAAATCCGAAAATGCCATGAACAAGAACAATGGGAGGCAAATCTTTAGCATTAGTAGATCTTTGAGGCACTTGTTCTCTAACTGCCATATCCACATTACCTCTATATATATACTCATATATATCACCAGCAACAGCTGTGCTAAATATGTAAAATCCATATAACATATGAACCAAACTGCTCACTAACAGCTCTGTTAGTTGCAGAGCTGCCACTGGAAACCTTATCATCTCTCTCTCTCTCTCTCTCTCTCTATATATATATATATCTATATGAATGTAAATATGAATTTGAGGTGGGAAATGGACCTTCTCTTGAAAAAACAGAGAAGGTCCTTTTGCTTAATCTTCAATCAGAGCACAACCCAGATAAAAAAAAAACTAAAATGTTTCTTAAAAAAACACCTTCTTTTTTTTTTTCTTGTTGTGTATATATCTAGATATATCTATATGTATATATGTAAATGAGTTTCAAGAAAATATAGAGCCTTCTCCTGAGAAAGAGAGAAAGCCTTTTTTTCTCAATCTTCAATCAGGGCAATACCTTGATTTTATATATGAAAAAAGATTCAAACTTTTGAGGGGAAAGAGTAGTTTTCGTTGTTGTGTTTTTATTGGGGGGGTTTTGGATTTTTTGAAATGATTGTGTTTTTTTTTTCCAGGCAATGTTGTACATTTTCCACATTTTACTCATTATTGCCCACCTATGACCATAGATATATATCTATATATGGATATTATTAAATTCAGGGGGGGGATTTAATAGAGTTTTTCTATGAAAATAAAAAAAGGGTCTTTTTCTCAATTGTCAAATATTTTGGAGGGGAAAAAACTAAAAAGGTGCTTCTTTTTGGTGTTTGTATTGGGGGTTTAATTTTTTGGAATATTTTTTATTGGAAATAATTGTGATTGTTAAAGCTTTGGAAAAATGTTGCCCACGTTTTCTTGATTGTCCACCTCACAAGTTATGAAATGGTCATGACCAATTATTTCATTCAATTTTAATGTGCTGTTTTCAATTTATTTTATTTTATTTGTTGTCTCGTGTTTTTGGGTAATGAGTAATAAGACCATGATGAAATAATTGGTGGTAGGGGTTGGTACACGTACCTCTTGAATGCAACCACTATCTATTGTCATAAATTGTATGAAATAATAGGTCATTTCGTTAAAAGTTTGATCAACTTGCAAATAAATAATCAATTATTATTGCATTGTTTCTCTTGGTCCAGTAATCATCTTTTATTTCTTGCAATATGTATCATAACGATTGTCAGTTTAATGTAACGTTGATATGAAGGAATAATTGTTATTGTTCTTAATTAGTAAAGTTTGTTGCAAGAATTTTTCGATTTATTGCACCCTCCCGAATATCTCCTAAAATAGTTCAATTCCAAACTGTAAAAAGTGATTAAGCCTGTGTATCTTATCTTACAATCTTATCCATAGTATGGATAAGATTATACTAATACATAAATAGTATGGATAAGATTATACTAATACGTCTATACTAATACATAAATAGTATGGATAAGATTATACCAATAGTAGGTATATGTATATGTGGGTTGTATTTTATTATAAGAGCACCTACAATAGTGTTATTATTTCTATTGTTAACTAAAATAATTAGCTAACAATGCATTTTTTGCCTCCATTAGTTATGTTAAATCATGTGTTATCTTTATAAATGTTAAAAAAATTGTTAAATATAACAATGTTTTTAATGTTGTTAATGGATGTGAAAAAATACAATTAATTAAAACGTAAACTATATTTCAAATACTTCTATTTTAGTTCCTATATTAGTGGGATTTACAAAATGACTAATTAATGAGATTTTAATTAATAATTAATTTTAATTAAAATTACATAATTTTGTTAACTTAATATACTAATATGAATGTTAAATTTAAGTTACATTTGTGTCATTTAACATGCAATTAAATGATGATTTGTCAAAGTTAATATTATTAAAATTAATACAACTATTGTGGATGCTCTAATCAACACTAATTTTGTTACTTTGTTGGTGTTTAAACTAGTTTTGTCTAAAACTTAGTTTGACCTGAAAAAATATGTCATTTTCCACCCCTATATCACCGATATATATATATATGCTATGTATCACAATATCAGAATATTGTAGTACTCCTTTTCGACCCCTTTTTTAATGCAAAGCTGTGGGGTTAATAACATGTACCGTATAACCAAATTTATTCTAGTTTTAGTATTGAGTACTCCTAATAGATAATTATTTTCGTGTAGATTAAAATAAAATAAAGGCTGTAACTTTTACAAGGTGGATCAAGCTGGAAAATTCCCAATCAAGCTAACTCTCAACGGCCCTACCCTACACCTTATCCATCTCTACAATCTTTCTAACTAAATTGCTAAATAATTTTGGTTTGTTGTATCAGTCTACTCGATACTTAGGTGATGGTGAATACCTAACACGTATATACGTCTTTGTTGAATATACGATTATTTAATTTATTTATACTTAATTTCCTTTTGTTACCAAAGTATAGTTGCTTGTCTAAATAAAAGTGAAAGAGGTGATTTTTTTACAAAAGGAAAACATTTTGAACATTTGATAAGAGGCAGAAAAGTTGATTTTGATAATTCGTACTGATAAGAGCAAGTTACTATTTTACTAGTCAACTAATACTAATTTTGTTTGTTATCTATTATTGTGCCGATAAATTTGATATTTCAAGTCAAAAATTTGTTGATGGTTAATAAGTTGTCATTTTAATGCATCATATAAATATGTTCCGATGAGCATATGTATATCTAGTGAATCTAGAAAATTAAATTCGTAACGATTCAAACAGGGATTTAGTTGATGATCGGCTCGTTTGTTTAAAATGATATGCATGATTTTTTCATGTCTGATTAGTTTAGACTTTAGAGCCATAACCAACATGAACCCAACGATTGATCAGGGACGGACCCATATGGGGGTTCGGGGTTCGGGGTGGCAATGGGCACCCGAAAATTTTAGAAATTCTTTTTTTATATATGTGTACGATTTTTTTTAAAATTGTTGAACGATGTTCTTCAAATCGATTATTTTAATGATAACAAAATTTGTAAAACATGATAAAAGCTCGTTTTGTGTACTAATCATTTATCGAGTATGTCAAAGGTTCAAAAGGATAGTATACGTAATTACGAAGCCATTGGTTCAAGCGGAACCTAAATCGGAGTTGGAACAAATTAGTTACGGGGTTTCGAAGTTTGTCGAGAAAACCGAAACTTTCCCAGAACAACAAAAAACGACTGATCATATACCCTAAACGATCGATCATCAATGTGCGAAATCCTTCCAGAGAGTATACCCTAAAAACGACCGATCGCTACCCTAAAACGACCGATCGTTTTAGGCAGTATTTCTTCCAGTAAGCTCAACCTAAAAACGACCGATCGCTACCCTAAAATGACCGATCGTTTTAGGCAGAAATCCTTCCAGAGAGTACAACCTAAAAACGACCGATCGCCAGACTCAACGACCGATCGTTTCATATACAATTTATTCCAGAGAACACAGATGAAAAACGACCGATCGTTTTATAGAAACGACCGGTCGTTTCTGTAGAATTTCAAATTTCAGCTTTTAAGCTATTCCTGAAAATGGGGCGAACTGCTGCAAAAACAGCATTGAATGAACTCAACAACCAGCAACGGTCTGAAATTAAATGCTGGACCTTTTTCACTCTACAAAAAGCCCCAAAACCCATTGAAGAAGAGACACATCAACATTCAACAATTTAAGCAATTACTACAAAGAAATTCTTCAAGCTTATACTATTCAATTCTCACTTGTAATCATAAATATTCTCGAGCATATTATTCTTGTGATCTTATAAACATCGAGATTTTATTTGTTAGTGAGCGATCCATTCAAAAACCAATCTTGTAAAAGAGTATTGTTATAAACTCATTTGTGAGCGAGTGATCGGGTAGAAGCTTTTCAAGCAAGTGTAGCTTAAAAGTTCTAGGCTTTTCATTCGGGATACTCATAAAGTGAGGGGGAGCTTAATCGGGTGATTAAGCTCGTTAGGTTGTAACCTTGCAACGAGATTTTAGTAAAACACTCGGAAGTGAAACTACCGAGGAGAGGAGGTAGGCGCGTTTTGCCGAACCTCTATAAATCTTGCGTTATTTCTTTTCCCTCAACTTTTACTTTTCGCAAATTATTATTGCTTATATTCATTGCTTGCTTAGAGTAAATTAGCAATTATTTGTTAACGAAATTGTTTTAGTTATAAAAACCACTAATTTGTTTAGTTAATAACACATAGATTTAATTCCGTGAAAAACGTACGAAAACCTTATTCACCCCCCCCCCCTCTAAGTTTTAGACACCTACGGACCAACAATTGGTATCAGAGCGTAGCTATTCTATTCATAAAAATCTAACGATTTTATAGTTTAAAGATCCACTATGTCTTCATACGCCGACTCTAAATCCATAACTAGGCCACCATTCTTTGACGGTACTAACTATCCCTATTGGAGAGACCTTATGAAAAATTTCCTTTGTGGTTTTGAAATAGACCAATGGATAAGTATTAGTAAAGGCTATAGAACGCCTAGGAGAAATGGCGAAGATAAACTTGTAGAGGAACTAGATTCCGATGAACGCCTTGCGTTTTCCCTAAATTGTAGGGCTATGACTTCCATCACTTGTGCGCTCTCGCCTAGTGAATATGATAAGATTTCCGGTTGTGACACCGCTAAGCAAATGTGGGATAAGCTAGCTATTATGCACGAAGGAACTAGTCAAGTTAATGACTCTAAAATTAGCATGCTTATTCATGATTATGAATTGTTTAAAGTTGAAGATGATGAGTCTATTGCTTCTATGTACACTCGTTTCACTAAGATTACTAATGATCTTAAAAGACTTGAAAAGGTATACTCTAGCAAGGAGATGGTGACGAAAATCCTTCGAAGTCTTCCAAGGAAGTGGGAATCGAAAGTGACGGCTATACAAGAAGCCAAGGACATGAACACACTTTCTCTCGACAACCTCATAGGATCCTTGAGCACTCATGAGCTAGATATGACGACTCGAAAATATGAGGATGACTCAAAAAAGAAGAAAGGCATCGCCTTCAAAAGCACAACAAATGACGATAGCGACAACGATTCCTCAAGTGAGGATGATGAAATAGCTCTCTTCGCCAAACGCTACAACAAGTTCCTAAGTTGGAAAAAGAAGGGTGGACAACGATTTCGGAAAAAGGAGTATAAGGGAGAGCCTTCCGACAAATCGAATAAAAAGGACGAAATCATTTGCTATAAATGCCACAAACCCGGACATATGCAAAACGAATGTCCTTTGAAGAAAAAGGACAAATTCGGAAAGAAAAAGGAATACAAGAAGGCATTCTTGGCCGCATGGGGGAGCGATGATGATAGCTCCGATAGCGACAATGAAGAAGTCGCAAACCTTTGTCTCATGGCTAGAGACGACGATACCGAGGATGTAAGCTTTCACTCCTCTAACTCTTCTATTTCTAGTGATGATGATCTTGATATAAATGATGTGTTAGCTTCCTTAGAAAAAGCTAGAGGTAAAAACAAATCTTTTAGAAAAATGCTAATTACTCTACAAGACGAACTCGAGAACTTAGCTATAACAAATGACTCACTCACGTCTAAAAATGCCGAACTTACCATAGAAAATGATAAGTTAGTTAAAGACCTTAGTTCTTGTAAAATTAAGGCGGATAGCGCCGAACTTACTCTCGCTAAATTCACTAAGGGAAGTAAAATGCTAAGTACTATATTAGCTTCTCAACAAGGCGCATATGATAAAACCGGTGTAGGATACAACCCACTCTTAGCGGCAAAGCATAAAAATCTATTTACCAAACAAGTGGCGAAAAATGAAAATAGACCACCTAGTTACTCCCGTAAGAACAACTCATATAAAAAGAACTTAGTTTATAATCGTTTTGTTAAACCTATATCGCATGTTAAATGTATTACTTGCAACCGTAGTGATCACTATGAAGATTACATATATTGCCCTAATAGGTATAAGGTTAATAGAAATGATTTGGTTTGGATTCCAAAGGGTCGAGACTCTAACCCTCAAGGACCCAAAAATGGATTAGGGTACCAATGATCGTTTTGTCTTGTAGGTATGCTTGAGATAAAAAATAAACGAGGACAAGTGGTTCTTGGATAGTGGATGCTCAAGACATATGACGGGAGACAAAACAAAATTTACTACGCTTGCACCTAAAGACGGAGGCTTTGTGACCTTCGGGGATAATAGCAAGGGCAAAATCATCGGTATTGGTAGTATCTCTAAACCATCTAATGTTGTTATTGATAATGTATTACTTGTTGATGGTCTTAAGCATAACTTGCTTAGTATAAGTCAACTTTGTGATTTGGGTCACAAAGTCATTTTTGAAAAATCGCATTGCATTATTCATTGTATTTCGGATAATAAAACTATTCTCATGGGTCAAAGACAAAATAATGTCTATATGATTGATTTGAATAGTTCGGTGGATGATGAAGTTAAGTGTCTTGTTACTATCAACGACAATGGTTGGTTGTGGCATAGACGACTTGGTCATGCAAGCCTTGATTTACTTGCTAAGCTATCTAGTAAAGATTTGGTAATAGGTTTACCAAAAGCTCCTTATATAAAGGACAAACTTTGTCACGCTTGCTAATTAGGCAAACAAACAAAGATTTCTTTTAAGTCTAAAAATATTATTTCTACTACTCGTTGTTTGGAGCTCATTCATATGGACTTAGTTGGCCCTTCCCGGACACTTAGTCTTGGCGGGCGTGCATATGCTTTCGTCATGGTTGACGATTTTAGTCGCTTTACTTGGGTAATGTTTTTAACTCATAAGCATGAAGCATTTAGAGAATTCTCTATTATTTGCAAAAAGCTCCAAACACGAAAGGGTTATATGATCAAAAGTATCCGAACCGATCATGGTAAGGAATTTGAGAATACTCCATTTCAAACCTTTTGTGATGAAAATGGTATAGATCATAATTTTTCGGCCCCTCGTACGCCCCAACAAAATGGGGTAGTTGAGAGGAAGAATACAACCCTAGAGGAAATGGCACGGACCATGCTTTGCGAAAATAATTTGCCAAAGTATTTTTGGGCCGAAGCCGTAAATTCCGCTTGTTATATTTTAAATAGAGCCTTAATTAGGCCCATATTAAAAAAGACACCTTACGAATTATGGAATGAGCGAAAGCCCAATATTTCTCATTTACGTGCATTTGGTTGTAAATGCTATGTTCATAATAATGGTAAGGATAATCTAGGAAAATTCGATGCTAAGTCCGATGAATGTATTTTCGTCGGATATGCAATATCGAGTAAAGCTTATAGAATTTTTAATAAAAGAACTTTATTGGTGGAAGAGTCGGTACATGTTTCGTTTGATGAGAATTTACCGACGATTGATAAACCTTTAATTGTTCATAATATTAATGATGATATTTTTCATAAATCATCTTCTTCAAATCATGGTGCATCTAGCTTAGAGTCTACGCCTAGTATAGAGGTTGAACCCGGTGTTGATGAAGTCACTATAGATATACTTCAAAAGGACTTAGAATCTAGTGTACACATTCATGAAGATTTGCCTCAAGAATGGCGATATGCCAATCACCATCCGCAAGATTTAATTTTGGGTAACCCGGGAGAAAGAGTGCATACACGTTCTTCTTTAAGAAATATAGTTAATCATTTTGCATTCTTGTCTCAATTAGAGCCCAAGAACATTCATGAAGCGGAACTCGATGAGAGTTGGGTATTAGCTATGCATGACGAATTAAATCAATTCGAGCGTAGCAACGTATGGACCTTAGTACCTAGACCGCGTGAGAAAACCATTATAGGTACGAAATGGATATTTCGTAATAAGATGGATGAATCCGGGGTAGTTATTAGAAATAAGGCTAGACTAGTAGCTCAAGGGTATAACCAAGAAGAAGGCATCGATTTCGATGAAACTTACGCACCCGTAGCTAGACTAGAAGCCATTAGAATGTTGCTTGCTTATGCTTCTTTTAAACGCTTTAGGTAAAGCTCGTTAGGTTGTAACCTTGGAACGAGATTTTAGTGAAACACTCGGAAGTGAAAATACCGAGTAGAGGACGTAGGCGCGTTTTGCCGAACCTCTATAAATCTTGCGTTATTTCTTTTCCCTCAACTTTACTTTTCGCAAATTATTATTGCTTATATTCATTGCTTGCTTAGAGTAAATTAGCAATTATTTGTTAACGAAATTGTTTTAGTTATAAAAACCACTAATTTGTTTAGTTAATAACACATAGATTTAATTCCGCGAAAAACGTACGAAAACCTTATTCACCCCCCCCTCTAAGGTTTAGACACCTACGGACCAACAAAAATGTAAGTGTATTTTTGGCCCTCTGTGTTTAGAATAGTTGTTTAGCTCAGATGGAAGGCTTATGCTTTATGCAGACCGTCTGTGATTAATACAGACGTTAATGGTACAAATCACGTCACGTACTAAAAACTAAACCTACTAAAAATTCAAATAAATATATTGGAACCCTAGTTAAATCTACCCTAAATTTAAATATTAATTAAAAATAAAAGAATTTTTTTTTTTTGTATTTTTAATAGATTGAGTTTTTATTATGTGGCGTGACTTGTAGCCTTTCCCACTAATACAACCGCCGCCGTATGTATCAATCATAAACGATCTTCATACAGCCAGATGGAAACCCATTTCCTGGAATAGTGATGTGATGTGGTGTGATGTGATGTGATGAGTTTGATCTTAGATTTAAACTATAACCACTATGCTACATTCGGTTTGCTAAGTAAATGATCATTCAGACCTTTTATAAAAAATGAATAAATAATAATATTTTTCGGTTTAATTTTTTAAAAGAGACTTTACGTAGAAGAATAACATTTGATACCATAGAAGATAGCTTAAACATAATACACTAAGTTTTAATAAAAACAAAGAATATGATGTGTCTGTTTACTTCTAACGTGTTCAAGTTCTAAATTAGATTTTTAAAAAAAGGAGTTAATATAAGCAAAATAGTCACTACAAAATAATGTTTGATTTAGTGAGAGTCAAAAGCTGTCATAAGCCTATCGCTAATTTAAAAATCTGTCACAAATCTGTCGCAAATTGACTAAACTGTCACAAAACCGTCACAAAAACCGTCGTTAATAAGCTCGTAATAAAAAATACCGTCACTAATCCCGTCGCTATTTGAGTATTTTTTTTAGTGAGTATTCATTGCAATTTGCAAATGATAAAAAAACAATTAAACATTATATTTTTGGGCACACAGTTGAACATTATATAGACGTAGAGAATAGAAGGTAATAATCTATAAGTATTGTATGCATTAACAAATTAATATATATCATTGGTACATTTTAGCTAAATATTGTATTTGTCATGTCACATTGGAGTGTACGGGTTGTGCACACCTTGTGTACGGGTTGTGTACGGGTTGTAGCCGAAGGTTGGGAAACCTCATGACATAATACAGACCTGACAAAATTGATCGACTCTCTCTCATTTATCCCTTCCATTCTCAAATCAATTTATCAAAACCATTTTTGAAATCGTTTTCAATTTACGTATTTACAACGAATCTGCTCGATTTCCATACTTTTACAATGATCATCACCATCAGGTTAGTTGCCGATTTTTAATTTTTTTCCTTTTTTATCAGTTATGATTATTGATCAAATTAGAATAAAATCACAACATGTTACTACAAATCATAAGAAAAATTCTTAGAATTTACATGTTTATCCATGTGAAAACCTGACTTTTTTTTTTGAAGAAAATCCTAACCTCATTATAGGAATAGATTATGGGGAACAGCTCACTTTTTATCTCTCTCGACAAAACGCAAATAAATATTATACGTTATACACATGTACACAAACACCTCTGCCTCCCCCCGTTAGTAAAAATAGTCATTTTTTTGTTTAATTGTATTATATGTATATTATACTTTCAATAGAAACATATGTACTTTTAGCTGAATCTTATGTACTCTCGTTTGAACTCTATGTACTCTCGGTTGAACATTATGTACTCCCCGTTAAACCCTATTTATTCTCAGTTAAACATTATGTGCTCTTGGTTGAACCCTATGTACTATCGGTTGAACACTATGTACTCTCGTTCTTTGGTTAAAAATATTATTTTTTCGAATAAAATCCGGTTTTCGGGTGCTGACGGCCGCTTTTGGATGAAAAAACTGCTTAAACGGTGAAAAAAGTCACTTATATGGTGAAAAAATTGCTTATTTGGTGAAAAAACCCGCTTATTTGGTGAACTATCCGTATTTTGGTGAAAAAATCGCTATTTGGTGAAAAAACCCGCTTATTTGAAGTATATTTGTGTATTTAATTTAGTATATTGTGTATCTAAAGTAGAGAGAGCGGTGGAATTGATCACTTTTTTGGTGATGTGATGAGAGTATTTATAGCATAAAAGAGCTATATTTTTGTATGCGTTTGTAAATGTACCTATATTCTTAACACTTTTAATTGGGTCGAATAATTTTTATATCGTATCATTAACTTTGACTGTAGACATTGGTTAAAAGTATGTTAAATAGTGATGTGGCAAAAAATTATAAAAAGTTTGTTACATTTTAAAGAAAAGATAGCAAGTGAATGAGTAAACGAGGGTGGCATAATGAGGGTAGCTCAATATTTTTTGTTTTTCTATTGAGCAAATTAATTTATTTTAACTTTTCTCTACTTCTCCTAGAAAGTTTATTTCCATGATTAATTGTTCTTTCAATTTGTGAGGAGAAAATTTCAATGCAATAAATTTTGAAATAATTATTACTTGATTATTATCACCTTGATTTTGAATAAATTTTGTGTTAAATTTTAGAATTAATTACTTTCTTAATAAATTAAAGTGTAAAGTATAAAGTGTAATATTTTATAAGTTTTACTCATAAAATCCAACAAGTCCAATGTGTGGTGTAAAAAATTGGTAAAGTTAGCATTTTGTGTTAACAAAAAGTTAAGAGTTAAAAGTGTCCAATGTAGCTTATCAATGATATGATACCAATTAAAAGTTAATGTGTAAGATAAAAATCACTTTATTGACCATGTGTCACCCGAAAACTAATGAAAACAAATTATACAAATGTAGACGCTCTAAGTTATCTCCGAAGGCTTGGCAGAACTAAAATTATTGGGTCCGCCACTGGATTTGATTCACACGCGGTTGGGAAGACTAATGGCCTAGCAGAATGATGTGGCAGTCTATTCGGTACAGCACATGCACGTATTCTCTACTTTCGACTTAATTACAAACCAACAATTGTTTACTTGTAAGCTTTGTTAGTACCATTTTTAGATTTAGCCCACAAACTTTTTAACATGTGAATAAAATGTCAACATAGTAAAGGTCCTCTCATGAAAGTAACTGTCGTTAAATGTATTAATTGGAATAAACTGAATTAATTAATTCGGAAATAAAGGGAAAGAAGAACACGCAAAGTCAAGGGTCTCTTTCAACAAAACTCACAAATCAATAATACCTGAATTTTATTTTGACCAAAATAACAATATTTCGTGGTCGACAATAGTTAATGTAGCAAAATGGTGAGAAAATAATAAATAATCCAGAGTAACAACTAATAATAAAATAAGACAATCTAATAGCTAAGACGAACGAGGATGCAATATGCATAGCCGGAGAGCACTGTCACCCACCGTGGTAATCAATTTTATTTTATTTTTTTAAACGGAGATTGTTCTCAAGAGTCAAGATCCAAGCTAGGAAAATGACTACTCAAAACTTTAACATGTTCCAGGTGACTACGTCGCATATTCTACAAGCAACCCGTCCCACACCACCAACGCCTCATGAATCTTGTCAACATTGACTCTCAATCCAACGGAAGTCGATGACCTGCTAACTTTCATTTGAGTCGTGCCATCCGGCCCCTTATAAAGTGGTAATGGGGCGGACGGGTACAACTGAATCCATATATACTTCTTAATAAGCGTCACGTGGAAAATTGGGTGCACTGAAATGACCCTTCCAGCAATTTGAGGCAATTAATACGCATAATGTGAATATCTCTCTTTGAACTCTTCCTATCTCTTATCTCTTGAACTTTCATACGAGTCTTTAGATTTATTAGGCCTTTTAGATTAAGTTTTGGGAGAGAGACTATTGTCGTTGAAATGTCCGATTTTGTGTAGGAAATTGTCACTTCCATTTTCCAGAATAAATATAGTCGTTGTTTCCCCGGAGACTATGCGCCAAGAAACCTAGACGTACGGTAGGAGACGACTTAGATCTTAAGGAAAGATTGCCGAACAATCGATTCGTCTATTTTATTTTAGTTTACATCAAATGTTCATGAGACAGTTTATGTACACATTTTCTAACACCCTTTTTATTTCATGTAATACAGTATTTTTTTATGTAGATTTGCAAGTCTAGTGTAGTTTATAAAAATTGTAAATATGGCATGTGTAGAGAATTAATCTATAACATATGAAAATTTAATATTTGTATAGTATATTCTAGGATTTGTTCGTACCGGAATTATTTTCCAGGGTCGTTCCTTCAAAAAATTGGCTTACTTGTTCACCAATGACCCAAAGCTCAGCTTTATCATGATCCTTCGGTTTACAGATGTGGGTTTTAGACTTTTAGTTCAATTTTATGAGAACATATTCTGTACAATAAAAATACGTTCGTGATTTTGCGTATTGATGTGTTCTATTTAGGATTGAAATAAATTGCATGCTATTATATATGACCTAAACAGCACAACCCCCCATGGAATAATTTCACCACAAGCCAAAAACCTCCCAGAAAACCGAATTTTTGTGGCATACGTACTTAATGAACGAGTAGTCTTAAGTTGGAAAATATTCTATTGTGATACGATAAGCTTCGGCTGAAGAGCCGGATCGATTCTTATATATTTTTATCCGAGTTGCCTGTATCATCTAGTGGAGTGGAAATTCAGGCGTAAACAAGTATATATGATGCGCTAAATAACACGAATGCCTGATATCACAGAGAAAACATACACGAGGTTTCTTTTAACCTTATTTCATTTTTATTACAATTTTTAAAATTCATGACTTCTTACTAGCTCAGCAAAAAAAAGAGGTCTTCACTCTTGCTACTAAAACATTAAATTTTGTCCACTCCTAAACTTGAAGCTTAG
This sequence comes from Primula vulgaris, assembly GCA_963920805.1. NCBI lineage: Eukaryota > Viridiplantae > Streptophyta > Magnoliopsida > Ericales > Primulaceae > Primula > Primula vulgaris. The sequence goes on from OY987213.1 coordinate 25,086,764, forward strand.
TTCTTTTGAAGTCGAGACCATTCTAACGTTTTTTTTTGGTTTGAAAAGAAGAAAAAAAACAAATTAATAGTATACTGATCATACTTGTTTCAATGTAAGTGAAAAAGTTGCTCCTAAACAATGTAAATATAGCTGAAAGTTCTCGTTGATTACAAGCTACTACATGATGCAGTTAAAGTTTATTGCAGCTGCTGAAACCCGAAATAGCAATTTTGACAGTCAGTTAAGAACCAAACAACTAATGAGTTGCATTTGGTGCCTGAGTTGATGATACATATGATCATCTGATGCAAACCCCAACCCAATCGACAGATTTTGATCTGATGGTGAAAATGCTAATATTGACATTGCAACTAAATGTTAATTGCAGCATCCTCCAAGAAATTACAATAGTAAGATAATGAGAATGTCTTGATGACCAGCAAAAGTCTTTTAGATATTTCGTTTATGTGGGCAATCAAATCTTATCGAGTTATTATAATTTTGATCTGCTATAAGCTTATAAGCTCTAATACTAGAGGAAAGTACAAGTTATTGCTTCTTTTCAATATTTTAACCAAAAGATCATCCACACAAAGACAATTATGTTACGTTCACTTGTGTCTTTGTCATGACATCAATTTTACTTTTCGTGAATGTACAAACAATCATAATATAGAAACAAGAGAATGGTAAACAAAGACAACCAAGTCCAACTTTGCATAAACACTCTCGGAAAGAAAATTATCGTCCTAATTTTAAGAATTTGTACAATTGTATCACCCCGGAAAATTTAAAAAACCCAAGCTATCTTATATATGAATGGTTTTGTTGCAGCTTTTAGACTAACAAGATATCTTATTTTCAACTAAAAACTGTTGGCTTTGATACTATTTCGAATACAATAATTGAAATACAATAATGTAAAAGACAAAGGACTGAATGGAAATAACAATTTTATTTCTCATAATTAGAATATAAATTACAATTCATGACTCAACAAATAAATAAAACTGTCGGACTGGTTTAACACATAAACTGCCGGACTGGTTTCACATAAACTACCGGACTGGTTTTAACAAACTGCCGGACTGGTTTTAAATAAAACTGCCGGACTGGTTTTAAATAAAAGAAACTGCCGGACTGGTTTTAAGAAACTGCCGGACTGTTTTGTAATAAAAGAAACTGCTGGACTGGTTTTTAACAAAAGAAACTGTCGGGCTCGAAAACACTGAAGAGAGTGTCATCCAGAGCACACATGATGTAGTTCCGGCATAGATAGTCGCCGTGTTTCCACGCTTCTACCGCCGAAACCGTCTGCACGTCCTCATCGTACTCGCTTAGGACGGGTGCAGACTCCTTAAGAAACCGGGTCAGATTAAGGGCAGTTAAATAAAACAACATCTTTTGCTGCCAACGTTTGAAGTTGTTGCCCCTAAACTCTTTCGGTCTCTCCAGTTGAGAGGTTGGCAACATTGGCATCGCCGGCGTTGACGGAGCCTTGCCCTTTGCCCTGGCCGCAGCCACAAGCGCTGCCTTGGCCACAGCCTTAGCAGCAGCCTGTGCTGTGGCCGCAGCCGCAGCCATAGCATCGGCCTCTGCCACAGCGGCGTCGGCCACAGCCTTTGCCGCAGCAGCTTCGGCCTCAGCCTGAGCCCCCCCCACTCGCAGCGCTCGCATTGTTATGGCTACTGCGAATCACAAGTGCGCCCTGCACGTCTCCCGAAGGAACGGTGGGTGTTTGATCCTCATTAGTCATCTGAAATGACAAAATTATCCCGTTTAGTTTCTCGCAAGAAAACTAAATTCTTAATCGCAAATACTAATTATAACTTAATTAGTTTGCTTCAAAAGAATAAAGCAATAAAAAGATATTCTAGCGTGAAAATCAAATCACTTTTGATTTCACTAAGAATTCTTTATAGTATTCTAGAAAAAAGATTAAAACCAATTCAGATTTATTCTATGTGCAAATTTCAATTTCTAGTAAACTGGCAATGATTTTGCGGGAATAAAAACCGAGACGTCAATAAAATAAAATAAAAGAAAAAGTCCTTTTCTTTTCGAAAATAGTAAAACCAAAAAATATTGTTTAAAATTGTTGGTTTTGGTACTATTTCGAATACAATAATTGAAAGACAATAATGTAAAAGATAAAGGACTGAATGGAAATAACAATTTTATTTCTCACAATTGGAATATAAATTACAATTCCTGACTCAACAAATAAATAAAACTGCTGGACTGTTATAAAGAAACTGCCGGACTGGTTTCACATAAACTGCCGGACTGGTTTTAACAAACTGCCGGACTGGTTTTAAATAAAAGAAACTGCCGGACTGGTTTTAAGAAACTGCCGGACTGTTTTGTAATAAAAGAAACTGCTGGACTGGTTTTTAACAAAAGAAACTGTCGGACTGGTTTTTAACAAACTGTCGGACTGGTTTTAACAAATAAAAAACTGCCGGACTGGTTTTTAACAAATAAAAAACTGCCGGACTGGTTTTTGTAAATGCTGGAAATTACAGAACTGAAAAGTAAATTACAGAATCGAAAGACTGAAAGTAAACAGTACTGAAATGTAAATACAGAAAAGAAACAGTACAGAAAAGTAAATTACAGAAATGAAACGGTACTGAAATGAAATGTACATAAAGTAAATGACTGAAAAATAAATAACAAGAAAGATAAAAGAAGAGGCAACTGCTGAGCAGTTTTCCTTAAACAATATTTCCCGAACCACCTTTAAAGGTTTCTGGTTTCGGGACTTTGTTCCCAAGGTACAACTTCTATCTCAGAGTGGCTCGTATGGAAACCGGCACCGAACCATAGGTCGAGCTGTTGGTGGTACGGTTCTCTCTCTATATGATGCTTATGCTGTGAGTTGTGTGTTTGATGGTGTGTTGAAATGAGAGGGGGATGACTGCCTTTTATAGGCTCTAATGAAACCGCAACCATAAATGTTGGTCTTTAATTCTGGGAGTTACACCCCCAGAATCCGCTCAATCAATTCTGAAACCGCAGTATTTAATCTCATTTATTGCTGACGTTTCTGTTGCTGGAAACTCTAGGGACTCCTTTTGTATTTTATACAAAACTCCCTATTCGGGTTTGGACCCAAGACCCGAGACAAATCCCAAATCCCAATCCCAATCCCGCGCCCGTGACCCGAGACACGGACGAGCCCGCGTGTGTGGTACACACTAATACTCTTAGGTGTATGTGGACATGTTAGTTTAATAACTACATGGGTTGCTATGGTATATATATTGTAAAATTAACTCTTAATCTTATGGGATTATACTAAATGGTTTTCCTTTACCATTTCGGTTTTTTCCAGATTTGAGCTTTCGAGGCACCAACTTTGAAGTCACTTTGTATTCACACCCATTCTCCAAATAGGTCATGCGATATACCGTTGCGAAGCTCGTCACACGGGCTACTCAACCACGTTGAGTATGATATAAACAACTTAGCGCTGTCGCATGAAAAAATGACTCGAAGTTGGTCAAGCGATCATTCGGAAACACCCATATTTTAACATGTTTTTCCAACAAAAACAAGGTTCATTTCCAGCCAAAATACCAAAAGAGTAAGTTTTGTAAGTTGGCAGGCCAGCCAAATGAAACACAACTTATAGTAAAAGAAAAATTGAGGTCACTCGTTGACATGAAACAAGACCTTAGGATGAAAAGTCTTCCAGCCGAAGTTAATTTAAATGTCAAATATTACACCCAAACTTGTTGAAGAATGGCCAGTGGCAGTGAATTTTCTTCTGTTTTTGATTCAACAATTAATGCTTATATCGTTAGCCTTGCATAAAATTAAATGCTCGGTTGTGTCGTAACTCTTATATAGCAAGTATTATGTGAAGAAGAAAAAAAGGCAACCAACCCGGTGTTAAACCTCACACTATGCGTAGAGTTCGAGAAGCGGCCAGACCACTTTGAATCTACAAAACAAAATACAAATCAACCACCAAAAATTATTTTAAAAACAAAACATTGGGATCATTACCACAACTAAGACCTTAAGATACATAACTAATTAGGGGTGGGCAAAAAATCCGCAAACCCGCCCCGTAACCCAATCCGTGCGGATTGGGGCGGATTGGGGCAGGTTGGGTGTCAAAAAAAGTTAAATCCGTCTCGCCCCAATCCGTAAAAAAATTCGTGGGTTGGGTTAGGGTTGGGGTTTTCAAACCGCGGGTTAATCCACCCCAACCCGTTTCAATCCGCATATATATATATATATATATATATATATAAATATAAATATAAATTTTCTAAAGATCTTTTTTAATAAAAGTTTCTATATTATAATAGTATTGATTTAAGAAAAATTATATATATAGACAAAAAATCTTTGCATTGTCCAAACTTAAGGTTAATGATTCGATTGATATATTGTCTTATAAATTCAATGTATTATCTCGTATTTATAAAAAGAATGAATTTTTAATCTGGGTCTAGCTAGTATGAGTGGTTAATTTATTTTTAAAAACTTTATTTGTAATTGAAGTATAGCCAAATACGAAGTTATATAAAGTTATTACGAAATTTGTATCTATTGAACTTGTGGATTTAATTAGCTATTGAACTTTATTTTGATTATGTTGATGAAGAATAATTTGTTTTGTTTTGTTTTGTTTTAGCTTTGTTACTTGTTCCGAACATTCTAAACGTATTTTTGTTGACTTTTAGTTTATATTTCTATTTGAAAGATTTATTTTTTTAAAAATATTTAGGTAAATTATGCGAAATAATGAAAAATTAATGACTAAAATGAAAATTCAAGAAACAACCCGCACCCAATCCGCCCCGCTTGATAATGGGTTGGGTTGGGTTGGGTTGAGGTTTTAATTATAATGGGTTGGGTTGGGTTGGATTGGGATTTGAATTTCACTAATCCGCCCCAATCCGTCCCGCTATTTATTTTACGGGACGGGTTAGGATTGCGACCAATCCGCCCCAATCCGCCCCGTGCCCACCCCTATAACTAATCATAAACAAGATTGGGATCAACAACCAAAAAATGAGTTAAACAAAATATAGGAAAAATCTGTACAGAGTAATTTATAAAGAAAAACAAAATCTAAGCGGAACTATAAAATGATACTAGTAGTTTATAATCAACTAACCAAGTGGGGCAATAAATATGTCAAATGCTATTGGTTGTTACCCCCCAACCCACTATGGATTGGTAGTAAAATCAAATCTGACAAATATAAAAAGAAAACACAATCTAATGTGCATAACATGCCAAGATAGGAATCATTAGCAAAAGATTAACTAAAAACAAAGAAAGCCAGGTCCAACTTTTTGGATATATGATATACTCACACCAAAATGAAAAAAAAAACTTATTATTTTTAGAATATTTATTTCAACAAGTTACAGAATCTAAATAGCTAAACCTGAAGAGAGTGGTTTGGCTGCAGTTTTTAAACTCATGAGTGCAGGGTATCTAATTAGGTTAGACCAAGAATAAAAAAACAAGGTCAAATTTGGCAAAATTAATGCCAGAAAATTTAAGCTAAAGCTGGCCAAACAAATGAATGGAGTTGGAAAAAAGAAAACTAAAGTCAAATGTTGCAATGAAATAAACAACATGCCTTAGGATAAAAGTCTTTTGAGATAAATAACGATTAAGTTTCAAATGTTATCAGCCACACTTGTTGACGAATGTCTAATGAAATTTCTTCTGTTCTTTTGATTCAAGATTCAATCTCCCATAAAATCAAAGGTGTTAAAAAAAACACAGAAATCAATTTTTATAACGAATAGAATTATTAGCATAGATGACGCGTAAACTAGTTAATTTTAACGAGTTCGTCTTTGCCATTTTCTAAGAAAAAGCAATTTTGATTATAAACCACGAAACGGACATATCAATTAACCAAAAAATCAGTTACACAAAAAATAGGATAACTATACAAATTAACTTAAACAAATAAATCTTGTCTTTCTTTTAAGGAAACACAATCTAATCTACGAACTAAGATACAGATCAAACTACCAAAAAAAACAAATAAAGAAAATAAAAAATATCCTTAGAATGGATGTACATTCTTGCTCATGCCACCATTTACATTAGTAAAGAACCCAACCAACTCCGGTTTATACGGTAGATACGACTTCCGACGATCCTCCTCTCTGGAAGCCACTTTGCTCTTAGTATAAACCTCATGAGCGGAAACATTCGTCTTCCCCTTCCCTCCCCCCTTCGTCTTTGTCGATGTCGTCTTAACAGTACTACTGGCAACAGCGACAGAGTCAGGCGCCTTCTTATCGGGTGCCTTTTTATTAAGGAACACGAAAGTGTCCCTACCATCGCTATTGCTCCGGTTGCTCATCTCCTTGAACCGCCACAGCTTCGAGAAGCCAGTGGAATTACTCTTCTTGCACTCGGTGGCGACAGGATCTGATCCTGCCGCCTTCTTGGACCAGGCGCAGTACGGTCCTGCAGCCTCGTCCTCATCTCCTCCCTGACTACCTGCCCCTACGAAGACGTTCTTGACGGGGGGCAGCTGGTGAGGGAAGCCGACCAGACTCTGGTCGAACAACGGGAAGACCGGTCTAATCTTTCCGTTATGGAAAATTTCCTCTGCAGTGGACGGCGAGGCATCGTCGTCCCCTGGACATGCAAATGTGAAATCTTCTTCGTCCTCCTCGTTTTCATCGTCCGAGCCTTCAATTTCTTTCATGTTGTTGACATTTTCATTTTCTATTGCCTCGGTATGCGTGGCAAAGATCGACCGTCCGGTCGGGTGAAATATTAGCTCGGACTCGTCTTCTAAGGTTGCCTGCATTATTGTTACTTGTGTTTGGTTTGTAATGAATTTGATTGTTTGTGGTTGGACTTTATATACGGTGAAGTGATGACATACGATTAATTAAAGTAATGGTACTAATAGTTTAAATTATTTAAATATTGATCTACAATTTTAATTGCAATGCATAGCTCCATAGTTTCAAATATGCAACCTTTTTGGTCCCAATTATGGAGGGAGAGTAGAAACCTTTCCTTAGTGATGATCAAAATCTAAAAAATATGGCATTATATGATTATAACACTTAGCAAGGTAGTAATGGGAAGAGTTTTCCTACGACATATATGGTAAAGAAAACATCACTTATAAATCATTTAACGGATTTTTTAACTAACTTCTTTCGAATCTCCTTTAGGATCAAAATAAACTTCTCTTATTTTTTCTACTTTGAAAATTAACTATATTCATATAAAATGAAATGCAAATGACAGATTTAACATCTTGTTATATTTTCGATTTTATATAAGACCTATGACTTCAAATAAATGGTTTGTTTAGGTTAAAACTTAAAAGTGTCGCCTTTGGTCAACCGAGTGAGTATTTTCGGTTGATGAGTTTAGTGTTTAGTCCAATATCGACCAATGAACACTTGTAATGACACCTTTGTAGTTCATCTAGGAGAATATTAATGGTCATTTCTATTATAAAATGGTTCTTGAGGAAAATCCTTTGAAAGGCACAAATCGTTTCCATATCTAAAACCATACTTTTGAAGTGTTAAACTAATTGTCAATTGAGTATGAGATGAAGTGGGTGTAATTTTAAGCTTAAAGACCATTAACGTAATAATGGAAACTATGAGGTCTAACTAGTCATTCTTCAAATACATGGAATATTCGGTGTAGTTCGGCCCTCAATTACGCGGTTGAGTGGATTATTTATGTAGCTTTGAATTGACTAAATAAGTATTTGTTTATTATTTTTTATTCTTATAGTTAATGTGAGGTGAGGAAGTTATGCTTATTGGTGACTAATGATTTCTTCGCACGTGCTTCATGCACGTATGTCAATTTTTTAAAAAAATAAGCACGTATGTCATTTATGGGGGCCATCTAGAATAGTTTGACTACTATTATTTTCCTTATCCACACAATATTTTGGAGTATTTTAACTTTGACCATTTTGCTTGTAAAATAAGTAGTTGACAGTTGACACACACACAGGTAGTCAGTTTTTTTTTCTTCAATTTTATAATTTGATACCCGTCAAATTTTATGTAACGGTATAAATGTACATGTAATTTACTTGATGAACACTATTAGATTGATTTATGAGAATATGATAATTACCATTCTCAAAATCACGGTTTAACAGTGGTGGAAGTTCTGTAATTGCAGTTTTTTATTTATTTATTAAAATGGTGCGACTGGTATGGAAGTACATCGAGTACTCATCACTGCTAATAGGCTCTGTTTGAGAAGAAAATGGAGAGAGAACACAGCACGCTTTTGACGGGTACTAATTAATAGGCTCTACTTGATGATCATGGTTTATCTTTTTGTAAAAACATACTTTAACCCCCCAAAAAAATTAGAATTACATATTTAAGAAAAAGTTTAGATTTTTATACTACACTTTTTCTGAAAAAACGCACAAACCGTAGAAAAAATCTACGGTTTGCAGTGATTCTGTGCAAACCGTAGAAAAAATCTACGGTTTACAGTGATTCACTGTAATCTACGGTTTACAGTTAATCACTGTAAACCGTAGATTAAATCTACGGTCTGTATCAATTCTACAGAAATTACACAGTCAGTCCCTATTTTTCAGAAATTACACAGTCAGTCCCTATTTTTCAGAAATTACACAGTCAGTCCTTGCGCAAAAATTACACAGATAGTCCCTGAAAAAACAGAATGTTACGTTTTAAAAAAACAAAAACAAATATTTATACTATTCTCTCCCTCTTTCTCTCAAAAACCCAAATTTTTCATCAAAAATAACCAAAATCAATCAACCACAATAACTATCAACTTTCTTAACAAAAAAGCTCAAATCATCAATCAAATTTATCCATAATTAAAGGTATTTCTTTTATTCTTTAATTTATTATTTATTTTGTGTAATTTCAATTTGTAAAATAGGAAAAAATATATAAAATATGCAAATTGATTATTCACTTAGATATATATAATTGTTTGTTGTTTGTTTATATTAATTATAGAAATTATAATAATTGTTGATATTTGTCCCATTTTTGCATTATTTATTTATTTTGTGTAATTTCAATTTGTAAAATAGGAAAAAAAATATATAAAATATGCAAATTGATTATTCACTTAGATAGATATAATTGTTTATTGTTTGTTTATATTAATTATAGAAATTATAATAATTGTTCATATTTGTCCCATTTTATAAAAAAATTAGTGTTTTTATTCAAATTTTTTTATTTAGATATTTATTACTAATGGTTTGGTTATGATGTTACATGTTTATGATGCTTATTTGTTTTGATTGAGAAAAATAAAAATAGTTACTCTTTATTAATATTTACCCGTTTTGAAAATTAGGTGTTTTATAAAATTATGTTTTTTAATTAGTTTGTTTGCCCAAATCACCAATAAAAATTGGGGTTGTTGATATTTTGCCCGTTTTATAAAAAGATTGAGTTTTTATTACAATTTGTTTAATTAGATAATTAGAATAATTGTTTGATTATCATTAAATGTGTATGTTTCTTATGTTGTTTTTATTGTTAAAAATAAAAATAGTTAGGATGGCAGAGCCAGGTCCACAGATTAAAGGCAGGATGGGCATTTTACGACAGACTGGTCATATTTCAAATCAGACTTGAGATGCTGGAAGAGAAGCGGGTAGAGAAGATGCCCATAAAATTAGGGTTTATAATTATAGTTGGCAGATACCGACGCCTGACAGAGTAGTTGAAAATATGATTATGGCTGGTTTTTATGGTATTCACACTATAGTTAATTATAGCGTAGACCGAGGCTTGCTTACAGCCTTAGTTGATAGGTGGCGTGATGAAACGCACTCGTTCCATTTTGTCGGTGGAGAGTTGGGGATATCATTACAGGATGTAGAGATTATGCTTGGTCTCAGGGTGGATGGTCTTGCTGTTACCCGATCGGAGCTGAATGATAACAGGGCGAGCATGCTAGATATGATAGAGAGTTTGTTGGGTGTTAGACCTGCTGACCATCAAGTCGATACAAACTGTTTGACAGTTAGACTTGATTGGATGTTACATACCTTTGGTGAATTACCCCCAACCCTAGTGAGGAGCGTTTGCTATATCAGTCTAGGGCTGCCATGTTATTATTACTTGGGGCACATGTGTTTTCAGATAAGAGCAATGATCAGATTCCACTATGGCCTCTGCCATTTCTGGAGAATTTTGACACATGTGCAGAGTATAGTTGGGGATCAGCTCTTCTGGCCTGGTTAGAGGCTAATTTATGCAAGTTGGTGCGTGGTAAATCTACCGGAGTAAGCAGGGTCGTGATGTTTCTCGATATGTGGGCGATGACCAGACTACTGCCGGTTAGACCATGTGAAGAGCTGCCGGAAGATATCGAGCCACCTGAGGGCTGGCCTAGCTTCCCCCTCTATTACAGGTATGATATTATTTAGTTTTTGTATTGGATTTGTGTTTTTTTTTATTGTGTCATCTACCATTTACTTATCTTATTTATATTTATTGTTTATCGGGTTTTGTTTGTATATTACAGATGGAAGATTCGGAGGCTTACTAATGATAAGCCATATGTCTACGGGCATAATGTGGTTCACATACGGGACCAGTTTGACCATATGTCGCATGAACAGGTAAATTTTAACTTTCTTATTTACTACATGTAACTTACGTATTATATGTTGTATATGTTTGCATTGGTCTTATGTTCGCAGAATTTTTTACTAGTATTTTTAAACCATAGTTTACATTTTCTAATAATAATTTTGCTGATTATAGATAGTCTGGCAACCTTATGGGAACCTCGATGAGTATCCGAAATACTGCACGCGGGGCCGTGATATGTGGCATTGTTCTGTGCCTCTCATTTGTAATGAGAAGATTGAGTTCCACCCTGCGGACAGATTCATGAGACAGTTCGGTTTTGTTCAGCGGGTCCCTACATATATTTGGAAACTCAGACAGGGTCACGGCAAGGATAAAAGATATGGGATTGGGCAAAAACACGATTGGCCTGCACTTTTTGCATAGTTTATAACCGTGTGGAATGACCGCCACAACCGGCTTATTAACGGCGAATTTGGCACGGGGACGTCACCGGATTACATGAGATGGTATAGAGAGAGGACCCGCATCTTTATAAACCCACCTGAACTTGGACGGCCATCTCACGGTTTCCGCGAGCATACGGGGTTGTTCAATAAAATGGTAACAACTAGTTAAAGTTCATTAATATTTGATTGTTATTTTTTTGTTTGTATATTTCAATACTTATAAATCGTTTTTTATTGGTGGTTTTTTTCAGAAAGCGATGTTGCGCCGCAATTTCAAATCGTTCAAACGGCTAAAAGCTAAAACGGAAGTGGATTTACTACGTGCGGAGTTCGCTGAAATGGGAATGAATCCGTATGGGTCAGTTGATGAACAGTCGGATGAGGAGGATGACGATGACGATGACGACGATGGTGATGACGATCAATGTTACGACCCAAGAACTTACGCTAGGGCTTCAAGTTATCGGGGTACCGATAGAGGCAGAGGAAAAGGAAAATCTAGTAGCGGCGGGCGTAGCGGGGGTAGAAGAACGAGTAGAGGTCGACGCCCGACTACAGATCAGGGTCCGAGTTCAAGCGGTCATCGTCGTCGTGCTTCTTTTGCTGGGACGGACTACGTACACGAAGATGTTCCTTCCGAGTATCATAGACAATCATTTGGGTTGTACGAGCATCTTCCTAGCCAGCATTCAACCGACAGTTGGGTTCGAGGATTGACAATTACATCATACGAGCGTGCTCCGTAACCAGAATCGCAGCATCGACATAGACGTCGTCCGAAAACCCACAAAATCGAAATGCAAGTCTTATTTTTCACATTGTGAACGAACACCTCTATTTATAAATCTTAGGTCGTATATCACACACTATGCCTTTGATTTATTATTTCAAGAACAAAAAAAATGTAGTGGTCAGGCTGATGAGAATTATTCTTGCGGTTTTAAATTGTCTCACGGGTTACCTTGTCATCATATTATGAGTGAACATATTTTATTCGGGAAGCCTCTTCCTCTAGAATATATTCATCCATTCTGGAAAAAATTAGACGTAATTGATGATAATAGAAACACCGATGATTATGGGGTAGAGGGTGATCTAGAAAAGTTTAAAAGTGTTTATTCTAGCAAAACTAATTTTGAAAAAAGGCGTATGAAAACACAACTCCGAGAGATAACCGTACCATCTAGAACATCCATGAATGACCCCGAAGTGCGACAAAATAGGGGAAGACCTAGAAAAGGAGACAATTCTAGTAAGAGAGATAAGTCGAGATGGGAGTATGTGGAGGAACGGAGTGCTGGTGCTAGTAGAGACAAGGGCAAAGGTAAGGCGGATGAAACACCGGAGGTAAGGGTAAACCCAACTAGGAGGCCGCGAAACCAGAACTCTCAACCCACCCCCAATAGGCAAACCTTCCTGTACAGTGACCAAATATGGGTCATGTTACATAATTACATCGAAAAGGTTTATGATGTGCGTGAGGATGGTAACTGTGGGTTCCGGGTACTTGAAAATGCGACGGGTAAAGAGCATGGGAAAGATGATTGGTACGCGGTAAGATGTGAGTTGTTTCAAGAGCTGCAGCAAATGAAAGGTGTTTATTATGAGCTGTTTAAGAGTCTTGATTTTGAAGGTTACCGGTATGATTATATTTTATCATGTTTGAATTTTTTTCATCCTACAAATCCCGCCCCTTCTGACAAATGGATGAGATTTCCGTCTTATGGTTTTTTAATTGCTTCTCATTATAATATGCCAATTGTATTGTTGTCATTATGGCCAAATAAAAATGGAGGGGTATAAGTATGGAACGCCACTTTTTTACCTCTTTATACTGGTCCGCCTCCTGGAACGACATATTACATCCCTACTGTAATAGTGTTTCAACAGTTGTGATTATGCTCAAGTTATTCCTAAAGAAGGGATCTTCCCAATGTCAAGAATTATAGCACGGTGGAAACAAACACGTACTGAGGCAGCTGCGCCATGGAAGGAACTTTTTCGACAAAAAGATAACATGAACCAAAAACATAAAATTTATCACATCAACTTTTTTTGTGTAAATTTTGTGTTTATTTTGAGAGATTGTTAGAATTTTGGTAATTTATTTTATGTAAAATTTTAAAAATAAGGCATTTAGTTTTTTTATTAAAAAAATCATGTTTAATTTGAAAAAAATATTCAGTATTTTAATTGTTAAATTTATTTTATGTAAATATTCTGAAAATTGCTGCAAACAGTAGATTTAATCTAGGGTTTACAGTGATTCACTGTAAACCGTAGATTAAATCTATGGTCTGCATTAATCTGCTGTAAACCGTAGATTTAATCTACGGTTTGCAGTGAATGTAAACCGTAGATTAAATCTACGGTTTGCACAGAAACACTGTAAACCGTAGATTTTTTCTACGGTTTGTGCGTTTTTACAGATTTTTTGTATTATAAAAATCCAACCTCTTTAAGAAATTTCAATTTTTTTTTGTAAACAAGTGCTGTTGCAAATTCAGCTTCCCCTAAATCCAGTTTGATAACCATGAGATATTACTCATACAGTCATACTGTTAATTATAACTAGTTTTATGTGAGTGTTGAATAAAATATTTAAAATGCCCATGAGTTTCTCGTTGTACTAATTTCCCATCTTTTCTTCTTTTTGCTGCATGTTTCCTTGTATGTATAAAGGTGGTACGTATAACTTTATTCTTAATTATTTTATACCATTGATGATTGATGTTTGCACTTATTTCATAATGCGTCTTGTTCCTGTATGAGTGCATGTCACAGGAAAATACAAGTATAAAACAGTTATTTCAAGAATCGTGCAAAAAGTATTGCTTGTATTCATTGACTTGGTACAGTATATTCATAAGTCATAACTGTCGGTTTCGTGGAACTGTTGGTCTGTTGACTTGGCTCTGCTCATTAAGAAGTTGCTTATCAACGTTGTTATTGAGTAAAATGATTTGGCCAAGTCGTTAAGGCCTTAGTATACATCGCTCTTGATCGGGTTACGATCTATGATACCTCAAATATGAAGGTTATTATTACAGAAAAATAAATAAATAAATAAATAAAACATGGTAATATCATACCCTTCAATTAACAAAACTTTGCATATTTTCATTAACATTCTAAATAGGCTTGGGATTCACTGTAATAAAACACACTAAACAAATGACTGTATGTTTGCTGGATGGAAATACATCCGTTCAGCTGAAATAGTTTGTGGAGGGCCGCAAAAATAATCTCGTAGGGGCCGTTGGTTAAAAGAGAGAAAAAACCCCCTCCTTTTTCACCAAGGTTTTAAGCCATTGATGAATGAATCGAACGGACAGGAAAATCCTAATTCGGAGCAGGGGCGGATCCTTGTATCTGCAAGGAGAGTCAAGCGCACTCCTTAGTCCGGAACAAGAATTAAAAAATAAATTGTTTTCGGTTTTTTCAATTATATATATACATACCTTTTTTAAATATATAATATCTAATGTAAATATATTTAAATTTGTCGTGCTAGCCTAGTGGATAAGTCTTTGTTTTAAGTGCTAGAGGTTCTGGAGTTCAAATTTTTTTACATTTTTTTACTTGTTTTTAAAAAAATTATACCGCTTATACAAAACTATAGCCATTACTTTTACTGTAATTTATTTTTTTACTATATACATTCCGATGGACTTCCCAACACAAAACACATTAAAAAAAATCGAAGCTTTGTTAATTGCGCCCCCTTCGTTTGAGCTGAAGGTCCGCCCCTGATTCGGAGTAATGATGGGCTCGGGGTCCACCCCGAGTAATGAAAAAATTTCAGTCATTATTCATGCATCCTTATTCGTAGCTGTTAAGCACTCTGCTAGAAAATAGTCTGCTAAGGAGTCGTGATCATAAGGAGCCCCTACCACATCATCTCCATTAATGTGGGTGTTTCTTTACATAATTTCAACTTGGGGACTAAGAAAACATGCCACTGCTCGAGTATCATTAACTTGAAATTCTGCTATCATACCATCCACGAAACTATATGAAATTTTGAGTTAACAAACTTATACCTAAAATGGCAAAGCTAGAATTTTCATTTCGACAGTCTAGATAGAACTCGTATGCAAGTCAAACCGTACATAATTCGTCGTCAATAAGTAAATTAGAACACAACAATCATCTAAGAAGGGGTGTACAACCATGCATAGCTCATTTATATCTGGTTACGGATAAGTTTTGTGGCTGTTCTTAAGCAAACAAACTGTTGTGTAAAGCCGGAGAGATAAAAAAGTTTTTTCATCTTTAACATCAGTTTTTCCAGACCACAAAAGTAAAAAAAACAGTAATCAGTTTCTTTAAACTAGAAAACGAACACCATAAAAAAAGTAGATTCTTTAAACAAGCAAACAGAATGTTGTCAACTCTAAAAAAAATGAGCTTCGAAGCTATGACCAAACAAAAACTCTTTTTTTTTTATAGCCAAACAAACATTTAACTAGAAGACTGACTGCTGTCTCCTGGCCCCTTATCTTTTGGTACAAATAAATTGTTAACATATAGTAAAAAAACATGCTTGTTTGCAAAAAGAAATTGTTTTTTCAATCAAAACTAATCTACTTAAGTTGCTTTAAATTATACTAGCGAACCTGCCCACGCGATGCGTTGGTCTGACGGTAACCTAACAACCATAAAATTGAAATCACATAAATTAATAACAATAATATTATTGGAAAAAAAAAAGAAGTTTCCATACATGGAATAGTAAAAAAATTGAAGATATAGGAAGAGAAGAGGAGAGAGAAGAGGAATAGACAAATGAATTTGAAAGTGGATGGCAGTTAACGTAACATAGCAGTTTTATTTAGTATTTATTTTATTTGCAATTTATGTAATTGAAGAGATTTTTTTGTAAATACTTGTTTCAATGCTTCATAAGGGATGTTGACATAAAGTAGTAGTATAGATATGAGGAAATAGTTGAAAGATGGTTCAAAACTATTACCACTCTTCAAAATCTAAAAATCTGCACCTGTTTTTCATCCATCCGCACTAGATAAATGAATGTCAATAAGTTTAATTTAAATGAACGCAGCTTAAAAAACTTAAAACTCTTTCTACCTTCTTCAGAAACAAGGTTTAGTATTTTTTAAGAATTAACGTCCGTCCCTTTGAAAAATACTGGTGTAAAGTGATTTCACAACATAAGAATGCTACTTGTAAGGTTTTTGCAATTTCCAGAATATAACTAGTAGCAGTTATATCCACGTATTTTGTATAAATCGGAAAATGGGTTGTCCCACTGTATACTGGAGATTATTTAGATAATGACTTTCCTAGCTCGTAAATGCACCCAATGCTCCGATAAATCCTTCGTGCCGCAAAAACATAGCCTTTGCTTCTCCTTTTGACCTGAAAATGCAAATGTAAAGTCTCACATCTCAACTTGTTTGGTTCTTTCTAACCAAAACTAAAAGTAGAAGTATATCTTTCGAGGATTCTACAGGTATATATTGGCACGGGCGATAGTTAGGTGATACTTTAATGAAATATTTACTTCTAGGAGGCAAAAATACATAATTAGATATGCAAAAAGAATTTTTTTACTTAGAAGTGTTTCACCACCAGAAGCCTGTCACAGTAAGTACCAACTAGCAATCAAAAGAAAGTCTAGTATAATTAATGCAAATCGAAAATTTGGGACTTTATTTTGATTGCTAAAGGGAAAAAGAACTACATTTCGCTTGGGAGTGAAAAGTTATATGCTGTGTAATCAAGACTAGATTATAACTAGTTGTATCACTATTTACGAAGCTACTCAAGGGCATAAGAATTAGATTCATGAATACCAGAACTGAACCGCAACAGAAATCGTATCCATGGTATATTCATGGCCCCGGATAAAAAAGCCTCCGAAAAATATTCTTTTAAGACCGAAACGTAGGGCATTCAGGTAAGAAATCTGAGACAAAAAAAGGAAAGAGAAAAGCCATGATATAATGAGATGAACCGCGAAATAATGAAAAATTGGAGATAATGACGAGCCTTTAACAATATAAGGTATCCAAATCATCTTTAAAAAGTTCATCATATTTATATTTGCAGAAACATTCATTAAATAGTAGATGAGCTATTGCAGAATTCCTTTACAAAGTACTAATTTCAGATTATAAAATAGCAGTATTTGGTGTAAAGGAAAAACTAGATTGCAGTTTCAGTTATACCTACCGAAATTTCATTTCAAAGTGCTGTATAAACATTAGGGTTAATAAGTCTCTTGGGCATACATATATAAATATCCACAAATAACATATTAGAAAACTGATCCAGAAAGATCATGCCTAAGGATAGGCTCATATTCATAATTATAAGCAATTAAGCACTAACAATGTAAATGCTTTTGAGGTTTCTTTTTAACTTTTAATATCTGAGAAATTTAAGACTGTAACACATATCCACTTGAGTGTCAGAGAACTAAATTCGCATTCAAAATTTAAGGTCGCCTCTTTATCAAGATGCTGGACAGCAGGTGTTTTTATGTATAAGCACCATTTCGATAAGAAATTACCTGCCCAATATTGTTTGATATCATTCTTAATAGCGATCTTGAGATATCTTCAGGACTGTAATCATCAAGTTCCTTATTTTGAGAAATAGCTTTGCCGAAACTAGAAGCTATTGCTGTAGAGGATAGACCAATCTGCCACCATTAACAAAAACGAATTTACTTAGTCTAGTAGGCAAGGTATATCAGGCACTAGATGGTGTGTTTGGTTATGTTCCTGAATTCTGGAAAAAAAGAAATGTGTGAAACCATTTGGTTAATTGGTTCCGTGTAGGTTTCATTATATAAATACAATAAAAATTGGGATTTCTTTTCTTTTATGATTTGTTTTTCATTAAATTATCTTGAAAACATGGGTTAAATTGGTGTTTAATGACTTTCCGGAAAAATTCTTTCAACTGGTTTTGAACCGTACTTGATAAGAATTCGAAATACCATAAAGCATGTGAGAAACTCGTTAGTTCTTCACTCATTTGGAGATTGAGCTACTGATACAGCTCAACGATGTCATTTTGGGGTACTTTTCTCAGTGATTTTGATAAATTATAACTACAACTACAATGAAAGAAAGATAAATTCTTGGATATTCTTTTTTTATAATCTTAAATGGTGACTTGATGAGAATTTATAATATAGCTATCCAGGATGACAAGTAATTGTAGAATAGGCCCTTTTATATGTCTTAGTAAGCAAAATCACTGATGTTTCTTGCACTACCAGGTCAGAAATTGAATTTTCTGAAACAAGAACCACACACATTCTAACTTTTAGGATGATTGATCAACTCGACAAAGTGATGGCCGAAGGGATCTTTTTAAATGTCAAGATAATTATGATGAGAAACATATCAGATTGGAGATCTAGAAGTTTTATCTACAAGAAAGTTTCGTCAAAAAATTTTGGACAAGAAACAGATTCAAGCTACTTTTACTCTATGAACAAGAAAAAACCAACGCAACCTATTTCAGAATATTAAACTATAGCTGCAAGAATTTCATGATTGACAAGTAGGATGCTTTGGTTGCATGGTATATCAGGCGAAGTTGAAGAAATATAGATAAGGTCAAGACTTCAGGCAAATAGATTTCAATAGCAATCTTTAACATAGAAAACATTTTCTCCTGATATCAAGTACAGTATTCAACACGTCCCTAAATGACATGCAATTTCAATTGGTTATCCTGCATTTTGCATAATGGAATATAATGCATGCAGTTCATGCTAATATAAATGATCCTTCTTTAACACATACGCTGTCAAAGGGACATAAATATAAATCCTGGGTCACATACTGCATCGCTTCCCAATAAATACTACTTCGAAAGCAACCAAGTTTATGATGAAAAAAATACATCTTTTTCGTGTATGTACCTTATTGTAGTCCATTCCTCCATATATATCTCCCACGAGCATGTCTATAACTCTATTATTCCCCTTTTGGCTCATCTCTAGTAATTCATCGAAACTGATTAACAACCAAAACAGAGTCATCAAAATGCTCCTTCGCTGAAACCCTATCAAAATAAAATTTATGACCAGAAAGAAGAAGAAGAAGAGAACCTCTTGCACTTGGTCAAAAGTCTTCCTAGTCCCAAAAAAGTACCACCACCAACACTTGTTCCACTAACTCGCTCAAAACTGTCATCTCCATCCACCTGAATAAAAAAATATCACAATTTTACATGACAAACACTAAAAATTTCAATTAGAAAAATATAAGTGGAGAAGCATAAGGTTTTACGTAATTAATTTGAGATAGGATAATAGATACAATGGTCCCAGATACAAGCACTTGACCATTACCTTTATCATGCTAACACCAGATCCGATGTTCACTAGAAGATAAGGGTATAAATCACTATGGTCAATCTCAACAAACTCCTTGCAACCATCCATGTAGGTAAAAGCTTCACCGTTAACTGCCTATACGGAAAAAAAAAACAGAAAATGATTTGCACTAATAAAAACACCAAACTTAAAAAGTACAAGCTAGGTGTATAAAACAACATCTGTACTTTGTCAAATCAGGAAGATAATGAGAAAGGCTTAGCTAATAGCCTTATACATAGAACAGAAATGTGGCTAGCTTATATACTCATATAAGCAGAAATACTATGGATGCAAGGACAAAGATGGTACATTATTATGTAAGAGCTATGAGTCTTTTGACCTCTTAACCAGTGTTTTTTTTAAGGTCTACTGAACTGACAACAGCAAGAGTTTTTAGAAAGTGCACAAGAAAATACACATGTAATAAAAGAACTCAAACCTTAAGTAAAAAATTTGCTCCAGCAACGAGACTACCCATTTCATCTACTTTCTCAAGGTTAATGTCTAGTCTCTCCTTGAACAAACTTGTAAACTTGTAAGCCCCACCACCTGTGGCCTTCAAAAGAACATAATATTAGTTATTGCGGTAGTATTAATTAATTAACCACATGCATAAAAAATGCTGATGGTATAATCTTACATCCATAAATACCTTTAGAAAATATAGTCAGTTTATTGTAACTAAAACATAAACAATGATAATTGAAGTGTTGCATCAAATTCCAGTTTCTTAAGACACCGCACTTTGAAATTGTCACTGCTATTTTGTAACCCAGTTGGTAGTAAGTGAAAACCAAATTATAGCCATTTTATTTCCCACTCTGGACTATAAAACAAGACCTCGTGCAAAAAAAATTATATCAATTACCTTCATAATGCACTTCTCCTTGGCAGAAGCGTTTTTCTCCTGACTACCTAAATTCAAATACACAAATAAGCCAAGAAAACAACAATTTCTACTGAAATAACTAAAATTTTACCTAGTAGAAAATTAAGAGAAAATGAGATATGTCTCTTTCATGTCTTAATTCAATCGTGAGTCCGTAAACATCACTGCAAGCCTTATATCCAATGTACAAAGAGTGTTGGACAGTAGATTGAACTCTATTGAAGGCAAATCTTTGCCAATGTACTTAGAAAACACTTTTTTCAGCCGATTATGTAATGTATGTAGTGACGGAGTCTGAGTATGAACTGTCTCATACTAGAGCTCAACCAGAAATAACCCAGGTAGTTGAACAGGGTTAGTTCATTACTAAAAATAAATAAATTAACCAACTAATAGTTTAACAGAAGTCACAGAACAGCTGCTCAGATAATAATCACTATGCATTGCTGAAGTGTAAGAAACACTATAGACTGTCCTAGTTGGAGCTCAATTAAAATCATAATTAACCAAAAAAGGAGAATATATGTACCACTGCGATGTAACTGCTTTGATGAAATAAAATCTAAGCAATCATTGATTTTTCTCGTCTCAAATTTAGCAAAATGTAGCCTTCCACATAGCACTGGATTACCGATACGACCATTGAGAAGTTCTAGGCATTCAATTGAAGTCTCTATTCCATCACTATCAGTCCCATTGCTTTTGCTATTAGTAGAATATACCACTTTAATAAGAGTACCTGATAGCAACAACCAATGCATGCCCTCCGTATTAAGATTAATGAAACTCACTTAAATCGAACAAAAAATGCATGTTAAGATTACGTGTATGGAAAATGAAACCGTAGACATAGAACACTCACAAAAACAGGTTGAAGGATTATATGGGATTGTTTAGTACAACCACGATATTTTCAGTTTAGTAAAATAAGCAGGACGGAAAAACTGATAAAGGATTAGTAGTCCGTGATAGACTTTTCATAAGCTTCCCTTTCAGTTGAACTCCAATAATGCAAGCAAAGGCAGGCAATTAGCTCTATAAATGGAAAATTCAGAACTACCAGAAGTCATACAATGAAAGGAAATGATGAGTCCCTAAGAAATTATGCACTCATTAACAAAAAATGTCAGGAAACGACAAAAAAAATAGAGAACTACCCCGCAGAGTTACGAGCTATCATTGCCACTCATACCTAGCATATACTAGCCTCTCATTTCCTAATCTCATATCATACGTCAACAATTGAAGCTAGAAGTGGTAGTCATACCCAAGTGAAATACATCAGAATTAATCTACTTATAATCTCTATAATCAATACTTGATAAACTTATATTATATACTAACTTTTCGTCCCGGCTTAGGTGGTACACCAAATTAATCCCCGATCGAGTAATATCTCTTTTCTATCAGTAAAATTTATTTTTCCACGAGGCTATTAATTTATAAAGGTTATATTGTTTCAATGGCGTCAAAGCCTCAAAAAAAGCAGTAGGAAAATTAAAATGATTCTAATACATAATTCTCTTCTTCATCTAAGACAGAGAACCACAGTAACTTGGGCTTACTTGAGCTTGAGAAAAACAACAAATTTAGCTAATGTTACTCAGGCCTCGATTCCTTACGATGCAACGCTGTGGCGGTTGCGAAATGCTCGTGAGTGATAAACAATAGGATGGAGGGAGAATAAAGAAACTAAATTTAACTCAATCAAACTATAATTAGAGAAACATGGAGTATCATTTACTACAACTTACTTAATTTTCACCAAGTTCGTTTACTACTGTTGCGATTTTTTGCTTCTTAAACATTAGCAATGTATTTAAGTAACTGTAATGTACCACTCAGGAGCATTTCTTACCCCTTGTAACAGAATAATTCTAACCTTAAATTTGAGTTATTAATCAAAGCCTTGATAAAACACAATAAAGCCAGTAACAGAAGAAGCATGACTAGGATCCGAACCTAATAATATTTAACGGCTTAAAAGTTTAAATCTTGTGATAATTGTCCTCCAATAACACGTCATTATCGGATAATATTAATGATAAACTCTCTCTATCTCTTAATCCCCTCGTGTTACAAAATAATCGAACTTGGTTTCAACTCGTTCTCTATTGTTCTTCTAGATATTGCATACCTAACATTTTTTTATATAAATGTTGGGAAAACCCGACATTTTATATTTATTTATTTATTTATTAATGATGAAAATGAGTATACCCAACATTTTTCATAAACAAAAAGATGACCCCCATTACCTTCTCATCACTATAAAGCCTGAAACTGATAAAAATGTATATTCAATTTCAGCAAATAATTTATAAAATAAAACATTCACATTCAAGTTTCAGCAGCACCACTGGAAATAGGATTATAAGCTTCTTTGTTTCTTATTTTCTTGTATGCACTTTTTTCCATAAATTTTATTAATAAAATCAGAGGTTTCCTCATTTATATAATAATAAATAAATAAAACACTGAAAGTAGGAAGGGGGGAAAATCAGATACTTAGTAAATACTACTAAACATAACTAAAAAATCACTTATCAAACTATCAATTTACAGTCGGTTAGATAATATAAGAAACAAGCATTGTATATATATATATATAAAAAAAAAAAGTATGAAAAATGTGAAAATTGACCTCCAATGTCCACGGCAAGCCTTGACACGTCATCATCCGATGAATTCTCCATCTCTCGAATTATATGTATATTCGTATGTATTTATTGATCTGTCGTTATTAATCGCTTCTGTAACCACTATCTCTCTCTATATATCTATAATTATAATATAGATACAGAGTGGGTAATAATCAATAATTAAATAATTGAGCTGGAATTTAACTCCCTCTATAGACTGTTATGATATATATATATATATATATTATTATTATTATCCAGACATAAGTCATCGCCGTGAGGAAAATGAGGCGTTATTATTATAAATTAGATTAGACTTAACTGTATTTTGTTCTTTACCGAATACCTAACCTTCAACAACAAAAATAATACTAAGTCAATTTGGAAACTGTATTAGTATTACTTTCTATATGTATTCTTTTGTGGTTTTTTAAATTAAAGTAGGAATGCGGTTCAAAACAATAACAAAAAGGAAAATAATTAGGTAGGAATCGAGTTACATTTGTAATAACTAGGTGAACACGTCCTCACCATGGCTATATAAATATCAGTAATCGTAACGCATGCGTTGTTACAGTAATATAAAAATACATGTATGATGATTTGTTTGATAGATAATTTGATATGTGAAAAAAAGAGTAATATAAAAATACATGTATGATGATTTGTTTGAGAGATGATTTGATATGTGAAAAAAAAGAATATTTTTTTATTTAAATTGCATTAAGTTATTTTAGTAATTAGTAAATTGGAATATGGGCATTTTTGGAAAAAATGGATAAAATTGGACAGCCTCAATATTTATTGAGTTCACTTATATTAATAATATGATAATTAATAGCCACCGATTCCGGATATATAAAGCTAGTTTTTTTTAAAAAAAAATGACAACAGTGATTCATTAATATAGTAAATTAACATTCATATATAAGAATTAATATAATGTTTGATTGTTGTATAAAAATATACGCATGATGATTTTGTTAGAGAGGATAATGGAGATGTACGTAAAATAACATTTTTTTAGTTATTTATATATTTGAATTGCACTAAGGTTATATGAGTAATTAGTAAATATAATAATATTTTTGAAAAAATTGACCAAAATTTGTCAGACTCAAAACTCATGAATTTACTTACTAAAATAATATGATATGTATATATATATATATATGAATGACTTGGTCATGAAGTACTTTTGATTTATCTTTCGTGTGTCTTGTTAGTTGTGTCCACGAGTATTTAAGTAATGTACACGGAAATGCCCTTCACGGACGGACAATAAGGCAAGGATACACCGAGTGGCATGTTGGACACTCGACTTGTCGCGTTTGACCTATATCGCCGTGTTGCTATGTTCGATGCTTATTTTTTAAAAGAATTGTATGTTTTATATACATGTATAGTCAATGTAACGTGAACCAACAAAAAAAAAAGGGAGAGTGAGACACACAGGTAAAAAATCATCATGCGGGTGTTGAACATCAAGCTCCAAATTCCAATGTTAAACTAAACTAACGTGTAACGGATTGGAAAATGTGAAACCAACCCAATATGTTCATGTTTACAAACCCTTTAGATGAAAAATTGAAAATCAAGCTAATCCACACCAAACAACCGAATGGTCCGGATTCACAGCGTACCAATTATACTTATGACACTAGTCTATGTCATGCAGCTTACTGAACGTGATCTGATGATGTATCATAAGGAATTTGACTTTTCTACCGATTCTTGCGGATTGGATAAAAAAAACATTGAATGAGGTATTTAACTTAAGAGATGAATCGAAAAATACATATTAAACAAATTGTCCCGAAACTCCTGCGGAAATGATTTGAAAGATACAAAACCAATGAGAGTAGTATTTGCTAGCAACAACATAAAGAGTCAGTCAATCAGTTGCGACCCAATTTTGTACCATAAATAAAACAGACGCAAGCCCTAAAGTGGATCAAATAGAACTCAAGTTGAAACTATGAGTACTACTAACGCAATACCCAAAACCGGCGCTATTTTCATTGGCGCTAATAAACACCTAAACACTCTTTCACATTGGCGCTGTTTTCATTGCCCCCTCTCATCTAATAATATATACATATATATATATATATATATATAGAGAGAGAGAGAGAGAGAGCTATGGAAGTCTCCTCGGTTCAGCAGCTATGCAAATTCGTAAGTCAAAATTCACCTATATATATACATACATGATACATATATATATATACACAAAAGTTAAAATATGGAAATTGTAAATTCAAAAGTTATGCACATAGTTAAGATGTTTAATTATATGAGTTACTTTTGAAATTTACAATTCCGACATTTTAAGTGTACCGATTTTGCATTGCAAAATAACCAAACTTTGTATTAAATTGGGACGGAAGGGAGTTGTATGTTTATATATTTTATGTATGTAATTTGAATTTAATGAAAAAGAGATGTTAAATTTGTTCAGTTAATTAGTTGCTCAATTGGGAGATGTAGAATATCGGGGAATCTTAGCAGACTATCAATTTTCGTTAAATCTTCACTGGTCTCAGTTCCTCCGTTGATCGGAATCTCTGGTATTTATTTCTCAATTACTGTTACTATTTTTAATTACGTAATTATAGTTCTACAGTTTTTGAAACTTTTATTCACTTGACCAGGAAGAAACGTGAAAAAATATGTTTAATACCCTGTACTATTGGCTTTACCAATTTAGTACCCAACTTTTAAGTTTTACCAATTTGGTCCCTAACCTATTAATTTTGGTCCAATTAAGGGCCCGACATCATAAATCGACGAAATTACACTCACTACTCACATCTGGAGATCTATTTTTATGGATAGTTATGCAATTGCACTTACTATATAGTAATAGGTGAAATAATTTGACTACAATTTTGTCATTTTCTTAAACACTAGTCCCCTAATTGGACGAAAATTGATAGTTGGGGCCCAAATTGGTAAAACTTAAAAGCTGGGTACTAAATTGGTAAAAGCTAATAGTACATAGTACTAAACAACATTTTTCCCAGGAAGAAACTATAGTAAAATGTCTCGAAAGTACAGAATTCACATTTCACATAATTATGTACATTCGTAATGAGATAATGTTAAAAAACTAATCCAATTGTTCCGATTTACTTGTCCACCACGATTATACGTGCATGTTCAGACGCAAATAATTTGTTGTACCTAAATTGCGAAAATGACAAATTTGAAAAACTTTCATATACTGAAATTAAATTTGACCATTTGAAAGATTTTTTAAATTTGTCATTTCGGAAATTTAGTTACGAAAATTATGCATCCCAAAATGCATGTATATTCGTAGTGGACAACTAATATGGAACGGAGGGAGTACGGAACATGCCCTCATTGTCATATCAGTGCACATTTTTCTAATTAAGCTTCAGGAGTTAAACAGCTGAGAAATGCCTCAAATTCGTGAACCTGTAAAACATGGAATTAAAATTGACACATAGTTATGCATGTATAGTGTAATATATGCAAACAAACTATTCAGACAAAAAAATTGCGGAACTAAGGCTCTGTTTGGCAAATATTTTCTTGTCAGAAATCGGAATATAAAAACGCCGTTTTAAAAATCCAAGGAAAATCCAGATTTTTTAATTTTGGCTTTTTTAGCCTTTTTAATCCAAAAATCTGTATTTTAAATGCTAAATAATCTGACTGTCGTAACACCCATTGATTTTTAGAATAAAAAATCTAAAACTCAGCCCAAAAAATCTGTTACCAAACGGAGACTAGCGGCGGTGGTACTAATGGACCTATTGTTTGAATTATTTGGTTAGCATTTTAGTGATGTCTCTCTCCCTCAATCTATTTTTTATATGTTTGTGGATAACGGTATACGATATTTCAGTTTACTTAGTTTTCCTAATAATATGATTTCCTACATGGTATTTATATGGATTAGTACTGTCACTCCCTGTAATTTGTGATTAACATCTCCATTTATATGTGTTTCTACATGCATATAGGAGTAATGCTAAGCACACAAAATATGTTTGTACATAATATGTGAATTGACATTCCGGTGCAAAGTTTAGGTCCGTGGGTTTTCTTTGTGAGGAATGAGCGGTTGTCAATTAAGGTATATATTTGGACATAATTTTTGTACACCAAGCACTCTTACATAGAGGTTGTAGCACCAGGTTTCTTTATACGCATGTGGCATTTTTCTGTTCGGAACATCAAAATAGTGTATACATATATGGAGAAACCTCATCCATATTTGTATATACATTTGTTTTGGTCATGTTTTTGAACTCTGTAATACTGAGAGGGAACTATTGTAGCTCTATCTATGCCCAACATTTAAACCTGAAAACCTCAGTTTCTGCTTTTTAAATTTGGTCCATTGTTATGCAATGGGATCGGTCCTGTGATTTCTTACAAGCTTCTTTTTTGTTCTTTAACTTGAAAGTTGATTTGGAGCGTTCTAATGTGAGATTGAGCCGATATCTCAAGAGCTTTAACTTACCGAGATAAACTTTCTTGTGCCAGTTTCAGATACGGGTGCTGGAAGCTGTTTAAAGGAGTTTCAGTGTTTGAAATATATGTCAGATTCTGCTTCATCTGAAACATGGGGTACTAAGTTGAAATTTGCATAACTTAATGAAGCTGGATCCCATCTCTTTAATAGAAAATCAATGTTTTCTGCAGTACATGATGTAGTTTTTTTGTTTACTTCTCAATCCAGTATTCGAGCGACACGTATTTTCTCTTTTGGCACGTTATCAGACTTGTCATGTACCATTTGATAACAAACTGATTTGTTCCTTTTCACTCTTGAAAGGTTGTCAATTGTCATTCATAAGGTTGGCCTTTTTAACTTGTTGTTTTGTCTTGCATTGCAGATGGAGTTATTTATATCACAACTACCAGTAAGTTCACAGTTTAGATTTTCTTTGATCTTCTGCTTATCTAAATTTTCAAAGGATTAATTGGAGATTTTGCATTATGTTTGTAGCTTCAAAACTAAAAATTCTGTAAACTGATGAATACCAGTTTCTGATCACCATTGTTCCTTGTTATCCTCCTTATCTGGTACCTAGTATTTTTGCACATTATCAGATACACAATCATGTCATCATCCACAACGTCTCAATAATCACCATCAGCGTTTATTAATTGTCCTATATCAACTACGACCTGAGTAAAAATGTGGTTAATAATTTAACTACCTCATTTGATTTCGTTGCAGATATTACTGATAACGACATATATCATTACCATCTAAATGTTAAAGAAGCTGCTTGTGGAAGAAATACGACGAAGCAACCTTCAAGTCCTAAAAATGATGCAAAATTCAGGCATGTAACTTATCACATTTTGTATCTTCTCTCACTCGACACAAACTTTTTTCGTACCTATCTGACTAATAAAAGATAGCTTTTCAGTGGAACTGAAGTCAGTTTCTCCATGTTCGGCAGCCTTGATGAGTTACAGAAAAATATTACAAACTTTCTTGAGAAGGTACTTTCTTTTTTGGAAAGTAGAACTATCTGAATATATTCTATGGTTACTCCAAAAGACGATTTTCTTTCCTCTTTTTACATACCATCAATGTTTCTTTTCAGTTGAGCTGATTGATTTGCATTTTTTGTTTCGCAGATGCTCATTTTAAAGATCCCTGTAAGCTCACATTTCTTGGTTGCTCGTGTTAAGTCTATTTTTGTTGTGCCAATTTTTACCTTTGTTATTTAGATTGCTGTCCTTTTAAAATGTAAGGGAACGCTAACAGTAATAATTATTCATTGAAATTCGAACCTATGTAACAGTTGTTTAATATGATCTGCTTTGAAAAATGCTTAATTTGTTTTATATTGTTGACCTTTTGCCCTCCTTACTACAACTGTGGTAGAGAATGCTAGAGTAACTGAACAAAAGGAATATATCATCAAACTGACTCCCTAATTTCAATCCTTTTTATTGTTGATATTTTATTAATTATCCGATTTCTGATATAGAGACATAGTATCTGATCCTTGCGTTAATACCACCCATTTAATATCAATTTTTTAGCAGTTTTCCATCAGAATTTTCAAATTGATGCGGATTAACACATTTTTATTGTTGTTTAGAATATCGCTATTGACCTGGTGGTTGAAGATGGTGAGAAGGATAAATCAATTTGTGAAAGTCTTGTTCCTGCAAATGACCTAATGGAAGCATCTCCAGCTGTTTCAAATATTGAATGCCTGAAATCAGGTCTTGAGAATTACGTTCTCAAACATGGGAAAAAATCAAGTATTTGCCACTCTTGCTTTCCCTCCAGGTAAAAGAGCCAAGTGGACTTGTAATAACTTCCTATTGATGGCTTGTTTGGTTGCAGTTTTTAATCTCATTATTCACACATAAGCTGATGTGCATTTAGTTTACCAGCTTAAAAGCTTCTTTTTTTAAACGATGCCAGCTTAAAAGCTGAGGTCTTAGGTTGTTGGATTTAAATTCTTAGAAATTCAAGCTGAGTAAGCCCGTTCTTTTCTCATTTGAAATAAGTCAGCTTATTTGGTTAAACCAAGCTTATTAGTCTAGTAAAGAAACTCAGAGGGTTGTAGTTGCAGGTCTACTTGTATTTTTGAAGGTTATACTTTTGCAGTTCTTTCCCTTATTTTGGTTCTGAAGACAACAGCGATGTTGGTTTGATTTAGTCGTCTATTTTCCCAGTTACGCCTTGTAAAAGAATGAAAATGTCTAGTATCTGCGAAGATTAGCATTATGGACTATAATTAGAATAACCTTTTTTTATTAAAAAATTCCACGATAGAATGTTCCACGTTGATCCCATAGACACTTTAGGGTGATTCTTCCACTTCTTTGTTGTTCCAGAATATTTGTGAGCCAATCTAATGTTTTCGATTTCAAGGTTGGAATAGTTAATCATATACTCAAATTGTATATGATTTACTTATCAAATTTGACATTTGGGCAACTTAGTTACGATTATTTTGGATCTGAAAGTGTATGTATTTTGAGAGTGGGGACACTTAATATGGAATGGAGAGGGTATATATCAATATATGGCCCGACAGTGGGCGAAACGTAGTTGTCTATTATACATTGTTGGTTCCTACTTCCTATGCAATAATGGTAAATTAACTTCATAATACTCAGACATGTCATAAACAGAAGCTTATTATTCCCTCCCTTCGAGATTTCATGTATGCAAATCTACACATTTGATGTATAATATAAACCCTAAATTCGAGCGTTCATTCTTTTTTCTCTTTTTCTTTGTCAGCGAGCATCTGAAGATTGGAAGTGGAGCAGCTTACAGGACAGGAAGGAACAAAAACACTGCAGAGATTATGGAAGTTGTCATAATAATTAGCGAACAGCCTCAGCAATCCACTCCCTCCTGCTTCAGGGATTGTGAAGCAAAAACCGAAGTAGGATTTTTTTTAGTCAATTAACAGTTTCCTCATTTCTTTTCATAGATAACTTTCGTCTTGTTTTTTACTATACATGTGATAATGCGGGTTTTAACTAAAATATTTCATAAACACTCGCAGTTATATGACAGTACTTAGCTGCTAAAATGGGAAATTCGGTACCACAAAATCAATATTCATGTTTCTCTTACATAAAACAAACCTTACATTAGCATCTCATCAGCCATACACTTTAAAGTCTAAACCCAGTAGAAAAAAACTAAGTTGGACTAATGCTAAATCTGTGTTATAAGTTCTACGTTAGATTCTCCTAAAGATTACACTGCTGTGTGCTAAAAGGAAGGAATGTAGAAAAAAGGGAAGAATATAATAAAAGCTAATATTATCTGCAATATTTTTTCCTGAACTGTTAATTGCTTGTCCATACTGACCTAAATTATATATATATAGGTTTTATATTTCAAGGACTTCTCACCTTGTCCCATTTCTGAATCATCTCTTAATGGATTGACAAGCATTGATTGGAAACCGTATGGATTGTCTTTGCGAAGTGTTGCTGATAATGATTCCCGGGTTTTACTAGAATGGGGGAACTTGCCACCAAATGCACATATTGATATTGCCATTCATCATTATCATAAACAATATCCACCATCTCATCATATTTGCTTTGGTATTTGCATGAAAATTCAATTTTAAAAGGGCTGATGATAGGAAAACATAATTATGTTTGTACATAATTTTGATGGCAGATTAAGAGCCACTCTTTCGAATTCAGACATGTAAATGCATCGACATTAAAAAAAATGACATCGCCAGGTTGTTTTGCACATAATAGGTCACCATTTCTCTCCAGAAAAAAACTGAAAATATCAATTTAAATCTGTGAATCTTTTTCCTTAAAAATATGTGATGGTGCTGTGTGTGAATTTTAGATTCACTTGCTGCTACTTCTTTTTGTATGAGCATACAGATTTTGTATGCGCGCAATTGCACTGCATTACTGTTTTTTTTATTCTTTACTGCAAACATCAGTCAATTCCTTAACTTTACACTAAGATTGTGATGCCTATAACCATGCAAAATCCTAATGCTGATCTACACCTGATTAAGAAAGCTGTTAAGCTTGCATTAAATGACTTGAAAGAGAAATATTCAGGAGCTTTGCTAAGTGCACATGCTGTCAAGGTATGCTTTTTTCTCTAAAGGTATTTTCATTTACATGAAATATTAAACTCTTTCCTCTGTCAAGTGTTCATATTGTAGATTGTTGGTTATACTTCGTATAAGTGGAATTTAGGCATGCGAAAAAAGTTCCTGAACTTCTGTGTAGGGTGAAGCACAACACTTCACCATACTTAGGAAGAAATTGTCATTTGGTCCTCATTATTTTAATAAGTTGCATCAGTAAACCCATTGTCTCAATTGCAACAGTTGGTTGGGTGGGATTAAGGTGGGATTGGATTTCAAATGCAGTGGGTCCCACAAATACCATGTTTGGGTGGCTAAATATGGTCGGGATTATTAGTGAAACGGGATTACAAATGACCATGAAATGGAGTATTTACAATACCATGGGGGGTGTGGTATTAGAAGTCCCGGGACTACATATGAAGGGTTATTCGTAATCCCGCTTGGACTCATAGTCCCCGGACTACGAATACCGCAACCAAACGAGGCCTAATGGTCTTCGTAGTTTCAGCAAGTTACACCTGTGGTCCCTTTGTAAGTTCCTATGGGGATCAATAGTTTTAGATAATTATTCTAAACTTCTTACTTCTTTGTGACAAACATAACTCTAATTAAACCTATATGAGAATGAGAGATACTTTTTACCTAGAGTTTGGGGACCATTAGTCTTGAAATTAAAGTTCTAGGCATCAAGTGGGACTTAATATGGGGACTATATCCTGTACATAAAGTTGTCGAACTCTGTAAAATTTCAATTCTTCTGCACTGGTCATAAACTCATGGAACATTTGGCCCTGATTTGCAGATTTGCAGTTATGCCCCTGATCTTGCAAAAACAATCGCGGGATTGGTCTTGTCATCCAATGACTCAAACTTCCAAGCCGAATGTCTCTCTCTCCTCCAGTTGCCACCTAAAGGAACTGAAGGGAAGACTTTAGAGGATTGCATTGAGAAAAAGATAACAGCAACAATAGAGATGAACGATAGAAAACCTCAAAAAAACCGAGAACCTGCTCCATTTCTATTTGAGGACGACCATCTTGAAGAACCAGATGTTTTCGAAGAAGAATATGAAGGTGAAGACATTTACACTTCGTCAGATATATAATACCCTGACTATAAACCTTGAGAATTGGGTTATTACATGTTGACGGCCATTCTGTAATATGTATAGCTAAAAAACTTTATTGCTAAATAGAGAATATCTTATACCCTCCAAGATTAATTGTATCGATCATCCATTGAAGTCATGATTTCTAAATTTTATTGCTAAGATATTATCTCTTACATTCTGAGTCCAGCGTCAGATATTGGGTTGTCTGGTTGAATTTTATAAACGTAGGCTCATCACATATTAGCATCCAATAAGTTGCTGGTTTGAGATGAGGACATTCGAGTTGATATACAAATTATCAATGTTCGTTTGGTACCTTCTCAATGCGGTGCGAAGAATACTGTGTTTTTATCGCGAAACAAACTAAAACTAGGTTGAAAACACCTAAAACTTACAACTAAAGAAAATATTGAAGTCATGATTTCTAATCTGCCATACGTAATTTAACTTACCCAGCTTGACGTGCACTCAATTTTTAAAATGGGAAATTACACGTTTTTGTGATGGTATTTGTAAATAAAACCCCTGAATCATATTATACAGTTTTTTTAACCGAATATTCTACAGATTGTGAGCCCAAATTTCGAAACTCACTACATACGTGTATGAGCTCTGTTTTGTTTACAAAACAATAAATAAGAGTCCAAAATATACAGAGAACAGATTGAAAATGTGGAAATGTATACATTTCTCTTCTAGGAAATTGTCTGCTTCAATTAGCCAGACTTAATTCGTATTACATCAATATCAGGAAAACACAAAGTAATGAAAATAAATGTTGTCAGAAGTTGGTTTTCTGCATCACATACAATTCACAGTGATTTTTTAACATCAATCGCCTGATTCAAATCAATGTCATCTAACAGGTTCAAAGATGTTTTCATCCATGTTTACTAACATTTGTTTCAAATGCCTCACAAAGATTGCACCTTGTCTATCAACTGCATAGAATACAAATTTTGAACACACAATCCTACGGGCATGTATATTAACTACATATCATTACATTCATAGTCGATTCTGGAGAATTATGATAATGCATGAACTCAACAAACAATTCTATTGTAAAACTCCAGGGGGAAATCCTTAATCATCAAAAACACTTACATCAATGGTTTTCATAATAAATTGTTGGATAAATATTAAAAGGCGACAAAACAGACTAGATAAAACCATGGCACCATGCTGCATCCAGTAACTAAACCCCCGTATTTAAGCCTGTAAAAGAAACGTGAAACTCAGAATCAATCTGAACTTTCTAGATTTTGAAACAAAGAATTGGAAGTCGGTGAAACTAAGCATGCAGATGAATCATGAAGCTGAAATATATTCAGGACAATAATCATATACATCAGGCAAGTTAAACTAAATAAAAACAGGATGTTAAATATACTTAAAAATACACTTATCAACAATTAGTATTGGTGTGTCGGGGATAGAATATATACGATATAATCATTTAATAGATGAAACCTTCATTTAAATATTTGATTTGAAGTTCCTATTTGTTACAATAAGATGATAAACAATTTCCAATAGCACTAGCAACCAATAAATAATAGTTCATGTCTGAACCATTAATGGTTACTAATGAATGCATGTTTTGGTGTCAAATGACTAAGAGTTTCCCGTGTTTACACTTTACATTAAAGTTTATACTAATGATAGTAATTCCTCCTTAAAGCAAAGTTATACAAATACCGCTCGCTTCATTACACATTACTCTTGACATATTCCATACAAAATGTAAAACTCTCCTTTGGTTGCCAGACTATTGGTTTATGGGTCCGTTTGGCAATATAATTTTTTAGTGGATTTTTGGATTTTAGATTTTAAAAATTTGTGGGTGTTTGGCAAGTCAGATTATGGGTCCGTTTGGTATCAGATTTTTTGACAAAAAATCTGATTTTTAAAATAAAAAAAAATCTAAAAATAAAAAAATCCACCAAAAAGATGGATTCTGGATTTTTGGATTTTTTGGATTATTTTAACTAAAAATCTGGATTTTAAGAATCAAAAAAATCCTAGTAACCAAACACCTATTAAAAAATCTGATACCAAACATACCCTATGAGTCCGCCCCATATAACAATGGGGACTATTTAATACAAACAAAGGTTGATTCTTTTTTTATAAAATTACATTTTCCCATTATTATACTATAAATAACAAAAGCCACGATACAAATTATTTTTATTACATTTGAACGTGCAATATTAATTTCAACCCCATAGGTTTACCACTCTTGACCACTCAAACCAGACACAGCCAAAGCTGATCCTTAAATGAAAGAAGAGGGGAAAAAATTACACAGAACAAATATGCAATGACCCAGAAGCTGCAAAAGAATAATGAAAAAAGTCATGCAATGGCAATTTTGTCTTTTAAGTTCTAGTTTAGACTTGTGTTTTCCAAAGCTACCTCCCACAAGAAGCACCTATTGTGTATCCTTTCGTACCAAAACTATTAGCGCAACCTCAATTTGGCCAACCAAACACACCATTTATGGGACCTATATCATTTGCAATACAACCTAATGCTCCAAGATGTAAACAAACATGACACACAGATTGTATTAGAAAAGTATGGACCCACAAATCCTGTGTTTGGTTGGACTATTTGAAAATGAACTATAAGTGAACCTTGGATTAGAGGGTCTTCTAGAAAAAACATGTAAGGGTGGCTTTGGAAAATTGGAACATCAAGTCAGGATTAAGTTTTCAACGACAAAAAGCTCCCAAAATCTAAGTCACAATCCAACAGAAAATCCAACTAAAATTTTCAGTCTGTGCTATGATGCTACTTCATCTACGAAGTTAGAGATTTGACTCGCAGAAGGTAAAAAAAAACTGAGAAGTCGTTGTTTTCATATACTAATAACTTATGTTAATAGCGCAGGTATAAAGTTTGGAGGTTCGACTAGATGATTCTTCGATCTAAATGTGGTATTTCTGTTGTATGGATGCATAGTGTATAAGAATTTCTATACAGATGCATATTGTATGCTACTTTCTTAGTGCGTGTTTGGCATCAACTTTTTTTGTTATTCTTTTTAGCTTTTTGATTTTAAAAGGCCACGTGCGTTTGGTATCACTGCTTTTTCTAGCTTTTAAAAATCTAGATTTTGGTGAAATATAACTAGAAAAGCTAAAAGCAAAAAAGCTACATATTTTGGTAGATTTCTCGCCACCATTTTAAGAATTTAAATAAATATTGATCTTATTTCAACTAAAATTTTATTCGTATACTTGACGTGTTACTTGCTCGTTTAAATATGATATTATGAAAATTTATCAAAAAAAATGTCTTATTAAGTTAGATTGATTGAAAAAGCAAAAAGTTATTAGCTAATGCCAAAAACCAATACGTTGAAAGTTAGCCTTTTTAAGTTTTTGCCAAACACTAATGTATATTTTGGAAAGCAAGCTTTTTTTCTACTGCTTTCTGAAAGCAGCTTTTTGACTGAAAAAGCTGATACCAAACGGACCCTTAGAAAAATAAGACTAAATTTAAGCTACATAAGATGTTCAAAGGCAATACTGGTTACTGGTGTAAACAAATACTACATTGGATTACTAGTTTGAAATTAAGGTCAAATCATCTTTACTACCATAGTGTTGACCGAACCACAAACATAATCTTCTGACTCTGAGCCCTCAACCAAACTAAAGAAGGATACCCAGCCAGGGAGAATAAAGTTATTAACATAATCTAAACTTATTTCATTCCAACCAGAAAAAAGAAAGGACTAACCTTATTCGCAATGTTGTTAGAGAGCCAATCCAAACCCTCGTACAGACCCTCACCAGAGGTTGCGCAAGTGCTCTGGATGTACCTGTAATAGCAACAAACTACGATTAAACTAACCATCAAATAGCAAAAAATCGTATCACATTATCAAAAAGGTAATAATCTCACCAGTGGCGCTGTCGGAGAGAGTGGAGACCAAGCTTGTCTGTTATTTCAGCAGCATTCATAGCATTGGGAAGATCTTGTTTGTTAGCAAACACAAGCAATACCGCATCTCGCAACTCATCCTGAAACAATAAGCTTAAATTAAGCAATTACAACACCTAAGGTACTTCAGACGACATGTAGTCATAACTTACATATATAGACGTGATGTTAATCTAGTAACATAACGGTTAGCAAAAATAACAGCACAGCTTATAACAATGTTTTCTTTTTAGGCTGGATGCATGTGTCTGCCTATAACTTGTTGAAGGATAACTCAAAAAAGTAACCCAAAACTTTCCCATAGATTTTATGTGAGAATACAGAAAAACACCAAAATCAACTTGCTGGACAAATGCTTATGGTTCTTCTTTTAGAAAAAGCAAGACAAAACCTTACTTACAGTAAATTTAAAACAAACATTTCAAAAAGCAATAAACCTAACAATTTTGGCTTTTCTGGAATTTTCTATAGGTATACTGTATTTCGTCGTGCGCAAGTACTTTAGATGACTATAAATATTAAAAACAGTATCATCATTTCAATTTTCAAAATGAGTGTAAATAAAGAAAAATGCAGAGAGAGAGAGAAGAGAAACAACATATGTAACATTAGAGATCCAAAAGACTTCATGCTAAAATTACCTCATTTAGCATGCGGTGCAACTCATCCCTTGCCTCAACAACACGATCTCTGTCATT
The DNA here is from genome assembly GCA_963920805.1 of Primula vulgaris. NCBI lineage: Eukaryota > Viridiplantae > Streptophyta > Magnoliopsida > Ericales > Primulaceae > Primula > Primula vulgaris. The sequence continues at coordinate 25,124,052 of OY987213.1, forward strand.
GCTATCCACAACAAAAATAAGACCCTGCGTGTTCTGGAAATAGTGCCTCCACAATGGACGAATCTATTTAAATAAAACATATAAATTACAATATAAACTAAAAGATAACTTTAAGAAAATACTGCAAAGAGATTTGTCCAGTTTGTAGCAGAATAAAAGGGTTCATACCTTGTCCTGACCCCCGACATCCCAAACGGTAAAGCTGATGTTCCTGTACTCAACAGTTTCGACGTTAAATCCTGCACAATGCATTACATATTTGTGATGGTAGAAAAGTTATCAGACACCCGTTATAAATTAGAATAGAAAAATTAGCAAATATAGCTTTACAAAAAATACACATACAAACATGTACTCGACTATTCAAACAATATTTGGACATAAGAACCACCCTATACACATAAAAGAGGAGACAATGACAGGCTTTTATTTATTTATTTAAGCATTCACCGAGTGTTCTATCTTAGGAGAATATGAACTGTGAGAATTTGAGGACTATTACATGCCTAAATTTACTATAACGGAACACTACTAACATAAATAGCTCTGAATTTCATTGCATGTAAAACACACATCATCAAAGGAATTACAACTGGCATCCACCCAAAGAACAGACACGGCTCATCTTATACATACGGGAGACATCATGTTATATAAAACAATAAATACTTAAACAAACGCAAGTGAACACATACTAACTTCTAAAGATAACCAGGCCTCTGCAACTGGGAACGACTAAAAAGTAAAGAGTGACAGAGATTTCTACCTACGTACACATCTAAAACTAGCTGGTTCCATGAAATTGAGCTGCGTTAATTAGAAGAGTTCTAGGGCTCGATCGATTTTTATAACTTCTTAGAAAAATTATCAAGAAGTACATTTCAGATGAAACCAACTTCGGAGTAGTGGGGAGGGAGATATATATGGTAACTACAACGATTAATCCCCAAAAGAATTCTTTCCCGGAAAACTTAAAACTAAGAAAATTTAAAATCCTACCGATCAGTGCTAAAAGTCGGAACCTCCTACATAGATTTCCTGTTTGCAACTTTAAGCAAAAAAGCTCAACTTTTTGAGTTACAGAAAAGAAAAAATCAAAGTTTTTTATCTTTTACAGGCCAAAAGCAAACTGAAAACAGAAAACCTTAGCTTATCTTTTAAGTTCATGCAATGGCAATTTTGTAATAACCCAAGTTTATATATATACTAGTAATCGTTGCCCACACGTTACGTGTGCGATACGTAGTGACATAGATATGATCCCGACAAATAAACTTAATATTTTTTTTAAAATTTAAATATCGAATGATTAAATATAATTAATTAACAATCGTATATAAAGAGTAACATAATGTTTTACTCTTATAAAAAATACACAACGATTTTGTTTGGAATATAAATGTGTGGAAAATAACATTTTTTAAGTTATTTATGTATTTGAATTGAGTGATGGCATTTAAGAGTAATTACAATATTAGAGTGAGGGTATTTTTGCAAAATTTGGGCAAAATTGGGCAGCCTCAAACTGCTTGACTTGGCTTATATTAATAGTATGATATGATATATATTTATTCAAAATACAAATATAGAAATGTTTATATGTCAATTAAAAATAATAGTATTTGTAGCAATTTATAAAGTTACAAAGATGTATTAAAAACTAAGTCACAAGTGGGGTCCATTATTTTTGTCAGCTCACCTCTTCCTAAAAATGATATATATGAAACAGATATGTATGAGAAAAAAAAACATACAGATAAACTTGTTCGAATAAACATAGAGGAGAGGGAGGGTTTGAAAAGAAAAAAAAAACTCTTCATATTCCTATTCCTTTAATCTTCAATAACTTTTAGCTCGGTGATCCGTTTTTCGAACGGGTTTCACTAACGCGTAGCTGACGAAGCGTAGATTAGTTTGAGACGATTCCTTGCGGGTTTGCTCTCAATTTTAAGGCGTAAATCAACCTTTCCTCAACTGCTGTACTTCCAGCAGGTATTGAGCTTCATAAAGGTACCATTTTGGGTACTTAAAGGGGAGTCTTTATGTTATTAGTGCAGGAATCGATTTCCTGTTGCCTTTTTGATATTTGTTGTTTATTAAGTAATATTACTTGTAGTCTCAGATGCGCAACTGAACTGAACTTGCTGTTCAGTGACTTTGCTGAGGTACCGCTCGGTACGAAAGAGCAGAGTTTTACTCGCTAGGATGGTAAGAATATGTTCCTTGCTTTGTTAGGTTATTCATTCAATTGTGGAATATATTGAGTTAGTTATTTATGGTCTCCTTTAGAAACTTTAATTACTACAGGGATCATGTTGAGCTTTTCGACCAAAGCTCAGATAAATTCTGAAATAATATTACAGGTTTTTCGAGGCTTTGTCCTGGTACTAAATAAAAGATAGTTGGTTATTTGTTGGGTTGATTTTAGTATGGTAATTGTAGTTTCATAGCAGAATTGTTGATTGGCTTCGATTGAGGTATCATTCTTGTGCCAAAAAGCGAGTTTTAGTTGTTACGAAAACAAGAATTTGTTTCCTGGTTGGATACAGGGAATTTATCGAGGTATCGTTTGGTACAAAAAGGGGGTTCTCATGTGTATTGTGGTGGGAATCGTGATCATGGTGGCTTTTATTTATATTCTGTTACTTTTAGTAGTACGAATGCTTAGAATCCAAGGTTTTATATAGCGGAATCTAGTTGTTTACTACCTTCGTCGAGGTCCACTTTGGCACCAAAAATGCAGATTTTAGTAGTCATAGAAGGAAGGAATCAGCTTCATGTTCTGATCCTTTAGTGCTTCTAATAGCATGGATATTAATGTATCTATGATACGTGTGCTATCACTTAACTCACAGAGGACTTTTCGAGCCTTTCGACCAAGGCTCAGGGCAATTGTGAACCAAGTATTGCAGTTCATATGAGTATATGGCTGTTGATGCAAATGATGAATATGATATATGTTGTTATGATTTCAGTAGCTATATATATTGTAAATATATAATTGTTCTATCATATAACTCGTGAGTAAATTGGAGTAATGAGGCTCCAGGTGTTTTTTCAGAAATCAATGTTTTCTTTGGTAGTTCGTTGACTAGCAAATCATCTGATCTGAGTACATGATATTCTATTAGTGATGTGTGCCTCACAGTTATAGTTGTTATAGTGATTACAGTAGCCTATATTACCAATGTTAATGTTGTATCATATAATTCATGAAGTAAAATGGAGTAATGAAGTGAAGAAAATAAGGAGGGGTGTGGGGTTGTCGTGAGTCGTTTTCTTTTGTTGTCGGTATTTTTATTGGTTTAGGGTTCACGTGCCAAAAGGGGTTTCGGCAAGCCTAGTGCTCACGGAAAATACGGCAATAGCCGGCGTATGGTTTCACGAGGAGTTGACTCCATACGTGGATCTGAGGAGTGATCCGGCACTCATGTGAATCTGACTTTATACACATTTGAGTCGTTTATCGAGTCACGCCACTTGGCGTAAGTAGTTGAGCTAGAGGAGTTTAGCGGAGGAGAAATAAAAAGACGAAATACGGATATAAAAGATCAAATATATATGCATTGCATTATTATTCTTTTTAGTTTGTTGACGTATATATATAATGAATAGTTGACTCTATTTTCCTTCGTTTTCTTGTCTGCGTATTTTATTATTTTAGACGGAGGTTCAGATGTACAGAGTTCCAGGACAGGTTGATCTGTTGAGCGGAGTTGTGAGCGGGCTAGATTTTGGGTTGTGCGTGTAGCATAGACACTCATGGCCTATTTAGTTTGGTGTAATACTTTGTAAATGATGTACACCAGGTGTAGTTGTGTGGAAAACGTACTAATGTAATATAATTTTTGGTGTAATATATGTCGGAGAAGTGTATTTGGAAAACTGTATTTTCTTCCAGTGTGTTTTTTTTACTTTTCAAATTCAGGTCTCGGGTTTTCTGAAAGTCGGGGCTTGACAAACTGTCTTTTAAGTTCATGCAATGGAGTTGGCCTAAATTTGCCAAAGCTAATCCTTAAATGAAAGAAAAAGAGGGGGGGAAATTACACAGAACAAATATACAATGACCCAGAAGCTGCAAAAGAATAATGTAAGAGGCCATGCAATGGCAATTTTGTCTTTTAAGTTCTAGTTTAGACTTGTGTTTTCCAAAGCTACCTCCCACAAGAAGCACCTATTTTGTACCCTTTCGTACCAAAACTATTAGTCCAACCCCATTTTGGCCAACCAAACATACCATTTATGGGACCTATATCATTTGCAATACAACCCAATGATGTAAACAAACATGACACATAGATTGTATTAACAAAGTATGGACCCACAAATCCCATGTTTGGTTGGACTACTTGGAATTGAACTATAAGTGAACCTTGGATTAGAAAAGATGTAAAATAGGGTCTTCTAGAAAAACATGTAAGGGTGGCTTTTGAAAATTGGAACATCAAGTCAGGGTTAAGTTTTCAAAGACAAAAAGCTCCCAAAATCTAATAGCTACAATCGAACAGAAAATCCTACCGATCTGTACTAAGAGTCAGAACCTCCTACATGAAATTTCTGTTTGCAAATTTCAAGCAAAAGAGCTCAGTTTTTTGAGTTTCAGAAAAAAATAGTTTTATCATCTCAAAGCTCTTTTACAGGCCAAAAACAAACTGAAAACCGTAGCTTTGCTTTTAAGGTGGTCAACCAGCATAAAAGCTGCAACCATACAAAGTCCAGAATAAATATGCAAATAAGCTAAAATTAGCAAATCTACAATCCAAGTTCCACGAACGAGACTTACCAATAGTAGGGATAGTGGTGACAATCTCACCGAGCTTGAGCTTGTAGAGGATTGTGGTCTTACCAGCGGCATCTAGACCTACCATCAGTATACGCATCTCTTTCTTGGCAAATAGCCGGCTGAAAAGCTTGGTGAATGTCAAACCCATCTCTCTTTCCTGTTAGTTGATCCCTGCTTAACAACGAAAAGTCCCATTCACTAAATTCCTGTAAACTTCCTACGATAATCAGACCCATAAGCTCTTCTTGTAATTATAACTTAGTCAAAAAAATAAAGGACACCAAGACTAAGGAATGATCTCAAGCATTTTTTTTAAACTCGCGTTTAAGCTAAAAATGCAAAAGAAGAAAAAAACTTGCTTTCCGCCTTTTTGTGTCAGATAAAGCTTACGGCTTTTACTACTTCAGCACAGTTCATGGAAAAAAGCTTAGCTAAGTTTTCATTTTTCTTAAAACTGACCCCACGTAAACAATAACATGAATACATCATATGATCATAAGATAAACCAGAATACAAACAAAGTCATTAAAAAATAAATAAGGAGACCAAATTAGGCAACCAAAAATCCTAAATTCATCATAACTGAATCCCCGATTTCCTAATTTTCCTAAATAATTCATAGGTTACAAGTTACAATGTTACACGCTTCACCATAAGATGACTATGGAAAAATCACGAAAACAAAACATGAGCACAATTGTTGAAAATTTCAAGTCGAATAATCAGATCTATAATACGCCGCATTTCATATCACCAATTTCCTAATTTCCAAAAAATATATATATGAAAACACAACAAAAATGAGCATGAATGTGACCAGTTGAAATTAGATCCTTAATTAATTACAAATAAAACACCAATTTCCTAACAATTCATAATAATACAAGATGTCAAGATCTAACAATGATAAATTGATCATCGAAATCAACTGAATCAGATCCTAACTCCATGAAAATTTTAAAAAACAATTTCCTAAAATTTCATAATTATATTAACTACATGAGATAGATAGATCATTAGATAGATATAAAACAACAAAATGAATAAAAAATAAAAACAAAAAAACAAATTAAGGATCCACTAGCATGAATCATGATGTCTATATCTATAAAATGTTACAAAAAATAGATAAAAACTGCAAATCATATAAATCAGATCCTTAATCAAATCAACATCCTCCTTAATTTAGAAAAAAAAAACATTCATATATTTAACAGAAAATAGACGATATAGTAAACCCTGGCTTGATAATGGAGTTAACAAAACATAAGAAAAGAAAAATACTAAATTGTAAATCATAAAAATAGGATCCTAAAATTTCATAATTATAGTACCTACATGAGATAGCTAGATCTTTAGAATGATATAAAACAACAACAAAATGAACAGAACCTAAAAATAAAAACATTTAAAAAATCCACTAGAATAATTTCCATAAGATGATAATAAATTCAACAAAATGTTACCAAAAACAAATAAAAATTGCAAATCATAAAAATCAGATCCTTAATCAAATCAACAATTTCCCTAATTTACAAAAAAAAAAAAAGACAATCATTTATATAAACAGAAAAATACACGATACAGTAAACCCTAGCTTGATAATGGAGTAAACAAAACATAAGCAAAAAAATAAATTAAATTGTAAATCATAAAAACAGGATCCTAAATAAAATCAATCATGTCTCTAATTTCTAAAAAATAAATAAAAATAAAAATATATATCTATAGAAGATTTTACCTTCTATGCAGCAGGATCGAGAGAGAGAGAGAGAGAAGCGTTATTAGGGGGAAATAAAGAAAGGTCTCGTTTAATGGTCACAAAGGTTTGAAATTAAAGGTTCTATTTCATCCTCTTGCTTTTATTTGTGACATAATTTTCCTTATGTGAGTTTGAATTCAATCGTGGAGTAGCTTTTTTTTTATCCACAATGGTGCCAAAATGATTACAGATTACAATAATAGGCATGATAAGAGTAACATACCCAGCTCCATATCCACCTTACTATTGGTGAGATGGGTCTTCAATACATCCTATATTTAAAACTGTGTGGAGACTGTGTATTTATCATGTAAATGGTTTTTAATTAGATCCATCTTATCAAATCTGGAGGTGGATATGAAGATTTCATATCATTTTTATTACAATAATGTTATTTACACTATTTAACACGCGTAAATGCACGGTAGTTATCGGAGATAGAAGCAAAAATACTTAACCAATTTTAATCCAATTAAAAAATGACGATATGTCGATATCTATGTTTTTTTTGTGTGTGTAATGAGTGGTACACAGTGTACATTCATATTGGTTTTGAATTTTTGGAACGAAATTTAGACTGGAATGTTCCGGTTAGCAGTATTAAAGCGATTTTGAAATATTAAAGCGGTTTGAACTACATGGAATTTACTTTAACTATTTGGTTCACCTCGTTTCCATTTGCGTTATTAAATAATAAGTAGTAAATGCTATAACATCTTAGGCAATTATCTTATTTAGTGAGTTTATAACAAGTTAAGTATGCATTTGAATTGGATTCGGTGGATTCTTCCATTTGAACCGAACCTAGTTAAAGTCAGATTAAACGATCAGTAGAGTGAATTAGCGTCGATGGTTTTCCGACAACGTTTCGTAAGTAATAATGTCTACTTATTGTTTCATTGTTATTACATATTGTATGAAATAGTTCAGCTAGGCATAGCTATAGTGTGTTTATAACTATTATCTGTTGAATACATGTCTAAAATTCGATCAAGTCAAATCAGTGACACGATAATCAAATGAACAAGGTACGCATGGTATATTTTTTTTGTATTGTTAGTCTAATTTTACATTATTTTATTAATAAATCAATGGTTTTATTTAGTTTTTCTAATAATCACTTATTCTATATTTTTATAACTTAATAAAGGTAACTAAATAAAGGTAACTAACTACTCCTATGTATCTATTTTTTGAACTACTATATCTGTTTGAAATGACAAATAAGCAGTTTATTTACAAAAAAAATATATAAAAACTTGCAAAAAAATTCTAAATGATTTTATTTTTTTTAATATTGAAAGCCTAACGACCAGTTATTAAAAAATGTAGTACTACTACTAGTTAAGCTCTCACTTACCTCCCAATAGTCAACACTTGTCGATTGTCATTAATTTCAAAATTACCTTAAATTGTACCGTATTTTATAGGAGCAATTAACAAAAACATATCATATCCCTATTATATTAACAAAAACATATACTCAAAAGTTAAATTATCAAAAACATACGTATATATATTTATTATTTATCTAATTCTAATAAGACCATAATCTAACATCACTCTCTAACCGCAACTCTCTCTCTAATTTCACATATCTCTCTAACACACGATAATGACACCTCTTTCTAACACATGTTAATCACTCATGTATCTAAAAACTCATAAAATATTCATATGCTAATTATAAAATGGCATATCCTAATTTTAAAATGTCATACCCTAATTTTAAAATGTCATACCCTAAATATTATGAATCACAATCAAATATCTAAAAAAATGTTCATACTCTAATTTTAAAACTTCATACCCTAATTTAAAAACTTTGTACCATAATTTCAAAACTTCATACCCTAGTTTTAAAACTTCATACCCTAATTTCCAAATTTCATACACTAATTTCAAAGATTCATACTCTACATATGGATTTATGTCAAAATATCGTACATATGGATTCTCCTCATTCAACTTAAAAACCACAAGTTTATAATAGTATCAAATCTCAATAAATATAAAACAATCTCACCAATTTCATATATTTTTCATATATTACGGGAATCTCACCAATTTCATATATTTTTTTTATGTATATATATACGTATTTATATATATATATATATATATGTATGTTTATATAATTTAGATAGTGTTCGGTATTTTGTGGGGGTTTTCGTGGTGGAGTAGGGGAGAGAGAGAGTGAGATATAAAAGAAAAATAACAATGGAGGAGAGACAAATTAAGATCATATAGATACATAGAATAATTGGTGAGAGAGAGAAAAATGGAGGAGGAGAGACATAGAAGAATTGGTGAGAGAGAGAAAAATGGAGAAAGAGTAAGATTAGAGAGATAGAAGAATTGGTAAAATGAAGGAGAGAGAGAGTAAGATGAGATACAGAGAAAAAATAGAATAAACAGTATTAAATTTGAAAAAATTTTGAGTATATTTTTGTTAATTTAATTTAAAAAGTATTTTGTTAATTTATCTTATTTTATACAGGCTTCTCTCTTTTTTCCTCTCAAGTGGGCCTATCTTCTAGAAACCAAGAATTTCATTGAAAAAACATTAGCTTGCAAGTACCAAGTATCTATTTGGATTTGCATTTGCATTTGCATTTGCTGCTTCTTATTCCAATCTTCTCCAGGTTGTCCTACTAAACTGTGAGGTAAAAACATCATCTTAATTCTTAAATCATTATAATTGCTATTTTATCTTCCTATTAATAGTTGACTTAAGAGTACTATGTTTCTTGCATCACCAGTGCTAGTTTTATTTCAGCTTTTCAGTAAATTTTATGTTTTTATGGGGCATTTGGCCTAGTTTTGTGATTTAATTTTATTTGCACATTTAGTAATGATACTTGTTAATTTGATATGGACTAATTTGTTTCAGTTTGAATTGCCAGTATGAGTTTATGACTTGGTGAGCTTTTTTTGTGTGTGCCTGTATTATTTGTTTTATCAAGAATTTAATTGTTATAATACTTGGATTTAGTTCTGAAATTTATATCATGGCCTTATGTTCTTCTTAGTTGTTTATAACACTATATCAGCTTTCCAGTATAAGTTTATGGTGGCTTTTTGCCAAGTTGTGTACATTTATGGCTTCTTATGGGTAATGATACGAAAATGCTTTATTGTCAATTTATTTATTAACTAATTATTTTAGCAGTTATACCGAAGGTGTATTAGATCAATTAGCTGTCTAAGTTCAAGTTCACCATTACCCAATAGAATAAATTGATTTGCCCTTGTATATGTCACTAGTGATGGGCTCTTTGAAGATAGTAATTCTTATAATTCGTCTAAAAGTTTGTGTCTTTTTACCAATTTTTGTTGAGGTTTTGCCTTTTTCCAGATTTCTCTGTGGGTAATAACTTAGATTTTTTTTATGAACTAGACTAGACTTTGGATCCGTGTGTATTGACTCTTAACTCTGTTTCCTTACCTTTTTTTAATCCATTTGAATGTTATTGCCTGTGTTTTTTCCGTATACCAACCCCTACTTTTATATGAAAACAAGATAGAGTTCCAGAAATTTCAGGGAAACCTCTTAACAATATTTTGAGGCTAAATAACCAAATGCGTTTTCTGGTAACGATGGGTTTGTGACCTGGAATAAATGTCAGGACTATAGTTTAAAGGGCATTCTTATATTATAGCCTATACTTTCTTACGATCGTATTAAAGGATATAAAATTTTGTTTTTAATGAATATATTCATTTGTCCAAACTCCAACATATCCTTTTTATAACTTTTACAAATGATCTTTAATAGAATCGTCGACCACATGTAGGAGTCATCCATGGATTCTGATACAACCGCTTTAAGTTACTGGTTGAACTGGAGATTCTTCATCTGTGCAATATTTCTTTCAGCTTCTATGCTTGTATCTGCATTTCTAATTTACAAATTCGAAGGTCCCAAAAGAACGATCAACGAAACAATAGTGGATTCAAGAGAAACCGTGGGACTATTGTACCAGAAAGAGGCATGGAAAACGTCCTTGAAAATAGTTCATCCTGCCTGGCTTCTAGCTTACAGAGTGGTGGCCTTTTCAGTTCTTTTATCATTGCTTGTTACCAATATTGTGCTCGATGGAGGTGACATATTTATCTTTTATACCCTGTAAGTGAACCTTGCAAGACTGTGTTGCTGTTTAATAAATAAGTTTAGCTTTAAATCGAATATTGAGCTAAACCCAAGTACTAAACAACCCTTTCAAACCTTTCCTGGGTTTTCTATTATATCTTCTTTCATGATATACACGCAGCGATCTTCTTCTCGAGAACATCTAGTTTTTTTCTTTTTGTTTTTTTAAGTTTTAAGTGTATATTTCTGACTGGTTGTGGTTTTTTAATTCGATATCTGAAAAATAATCTGAATGGAACTTTGGAAAATCGGTTTTGTTTTTTCTGTCCAGTTATCCATCTTTCACAATTTAACAAGGATAGGTCTATAAAATTTTGATTTTGGACCATATATGTATTTCAAAATTGAAGTCTAGCAAAGATAAATGGATAGATTGTGTGCAATGACGAATCCGAAAAGTCAGCAAAGCCAAAAGAAAACCCTTACCAAAGACCCCCTAGGAATGAAATTGATTTGAATTCTCATTTTTTTTTTAAATGCAAACTTAGTATTACTATTACAAAAACAGAAGTGCCAAACTTGGCCACATTACAATGTTAAACTTGAGCTAAGTGATTTGACTTGAGAAAAGTGAAGCTCGTTGCTTCGTTGAAGGAATGATTCTTTTTCTATCATATCCTATAACTTGCCAAACGAAGAAGAAATACTTGGTAGTGTAATAACTTAAAGAGATTGAAGGTTAGTTGCTTCTTGAAGGGTTATTTTGACTCTCTGAAAATGGTGGAATATTTGTTCATATGAGGGCTTCCATTCCTTTGAGCAAGAAGTTAATGACAAAGCAAAAAAAAAAAAAAGAGGCCTAATTTGTAGTTGAAATAGATTTTATAACAATGTTTCTTCACCATACGAAAATATTATTCTTTGGCTTTTTCTTTGTTTTTTTTTTAATGTTTTTTTTGGTTGTGATTTTTTTTCTGTTGCTGCTGAACAGGTGGACGTTTTCACTCGTCACCGTATATTTTGGGGTATATTAGGCATCTTCTGATCCTTTTGTATAAATTTTCTAATTTGGTGTATTTAAATTCGAAAGAAATGAAGGATGATGGTTCTAATTGTTGTTTTAATTTGCCAGAATACGCACAAGTGGGTATTTGAATATTAATAAATTTGACCCCACCCCTAATTGTTAGTTGCATGCCATTGAAGGACTTTAGATCATTACACATAGATAGTTTGATCATGTATGGTAACCTAAGTATTTATACAAATGTTCTTAATGTCATATGATTATTAAACTACGAGTCTGACACATTAGACCTAAAAATAATTTGATTTGAATACACTATTCTGAAGTTGGAACCTTGGGGTTTATGTTTTTTCAAACATATACGAATTACAAACTGCTCATATTCTTTTGTTTTCAATTTTTTGTAGTTCGCGTCTTTATTCTCCATATATGGATGCTACCAAGGTTGCAAAGAAGGCGTAATTACTTGTGTCACTTCAGATGCTGAACGGGGAATTTACGTGGCCCCTGTATTGGATAGTGAAAATGCTTTTAAAAGCTTGGATTCAAATGAAGAATCTCTTGTTTCCGAAATAGCAAACACCTGGGGATATGTTCTTCAGATTATTTACCAGGTTAGCATTCTTCAACTCTGTCAGATTTATAAATGATATGCGAAATTTTGTACGGCTAATAAGCGGTGATACTAAGGATAGTAGCCCAGTATACAGAGCAAGCCATGTATATAGAGAATATTCTTAATTCTTAAGAAATGGTGTAATTGGTAGTTGCAATGAGAACTGAAGAAATTGATTTGTTTTTCCAAATTTACGTCAGTAAAATGCTACATTATCTTTTCTACTGTATTTATTTTTTAAGTTTTCTCTGGACAGATTTGTGCAGGTTCAGTTGTTCTCACCGATTGCGTATTTTGGTTCCTAATTTTACCATTCATGACCTCTGACGATTACAGATTGGGTTTTGTAAGTTTTATCCTCCCATTTCTGCGTTTTCATCAAAGTAATATGTATAGGTGTACATGTTATAGGGTATGTACTAGATTTTTCATTTGATTGAGTTAGAAGGGACCCCTAAGGACTAGACAAAAGTAATTTAAATGTGAATGTATTCTACCGATCTACAAGATGGATTTTCGTTCAGTTAGAAATTAAAGAATTCCTGTGTTTGCTGATGCTATAATTCATTCTTGGTGTAAGAGTGCTTGGTTTTGTATTTTTTTATTACTTAAGCACTTACCTCTGAAATTTTTACAACACCGTTATTTTTTTATTAGACAGTTTATAAAACTTGAGTTTATTCTAATAAAAGAAAATTCTCTTCCAACTTTTTTATTTAATAAATTCGCCTAGCGACACAGCAAACTAGTTCAAGTCGCACCCATTTCAACACTTGATAGTTAATACGACACCCCCCTTGGCCTATATATATACTCACCGTCCATTTATATATGTTAAAGCTTGATAAAGAAAAATGTCTGCACTTTTCCTCAACTTCTTTGTGACTACAAGTCTGCAGTATGCTGATAAGGTTTTCAGTGCAGATCGACATTTGTTTCCATTCCATAAATGCGGTTTTACTCCTTGGCGACGTGTTTTTGAATCGCTTGGTAAGACATGGTAGTAAGTTGTCGTTTAATGCTTATGTTTTCAATTAGCCTTTGCTGCAGCTTTTCAGCAAATAAGCTGGTTTCTGTAGGATGATAAAAAAGGTGGATTCATTCAGCTTAAAACTCCTAATCTTTTTCAGGCCACAAAACAAAATTTACTTAGCTTTTTAAGCTGACCACCAGATGCCATACAACTTACCGGAAAACTAGCTAGAACTTCGAGCTTAAAAACAGCAAGAGAGCATGCCATTAGTTATTCAAACAGGTCTGCTTGATTATAGCTTTTGAGCGCATAAGCTGGCCGATTTGAGGATGAGAAAATTTCTTCATTCAGCTGAACACTTTTAGCCTTTCATACTAACTGGTTTTATTTTAATTTTCCAGAGGTTCCCTTTCTTCCGAATCACATACTTTATTTTATGGACGGGTATATATGTCACATTCCAGTGGATCATTCATTTTTGCCGTTCATTCTGGTACGCTTGACTAATTTTCCATCACCTCTATTCCTGAAACGGTTTATTTTTTGCTGAAATACAATTTTACTTTTCATTTTTTCTCTTGGTACAGGTGGCCTTACCCATTTCTGGACTTGTCTTCCCCATATGCTCCAATCTGGTATGTAGGGCATGGGTTAAGAAACTTATGACCATCTTCATCTCGTTTTTCAGGAATTGACGATACTTTTCTAGATGTACCGTATATTTCAACAACAAAAAATGCATGTATGGACACCATTGCTAGCTTATCTGCTGGATTTGCAAATGATTTGCTCAACTTATTTAAGAGTTTTTCATATGGTTTATAAACCGATTATTATGGATACACTTTGTTGTCGTCTTAAAGAAAAGAATGCGATTTTGTTTTGGTTGACTACCATTCCTGATATCTCATACATTGTTTTCGAAATAGTATTATTATGTGTGCAGTAATTTTGTGGAAAACAAACTAGGATACTATTCTAGGTTTTGTAGAAAAATTCAGCTTTCTCTGGACTGTATAGAAACTAAGCCTATGCAGCAAAAACCTGTCTATAAGAGAAGGTTAGACCTCGACATCTTAACATTTAAATGACTGGTTGGGCCTTATCAAGTTGAAGCTTCTGAGCTCAGTATTGTTTTTTTGATTTACTGGTTTTATTCATTTGGATGACCAGCTTAACAGACGAGTATCTTTTTGTTTTTCTGCCTTGAAATATCTTCATTTTTTAAGTTGGAAAAATTATATTTTTTTTTTCAGACCAAAAAAGCTAGTTTGTGTTTACTACTACAAATTTGGAAGTTCTAAGTTGGCCTCAAAATAAATGGTCTAACTCTTACACTTGCTATACCCTGATTATATAAACATTACAGGTACCTGGCAGTGGGATTGCTGCATCTACCTTGCTATGGCGCATTTGCTCTTATAATTAGACTCAAACATTTTTGTTTATCAACACTTTTCCCAAATGCTTATCAAGTACACTATAAGAGCTCCCTAAGGACACTCACGGATACACTCTGACGCGGCAATATAACACGGTCGATATACCCCAAGTCTGTTTTGTTGCGATCGATAGAATAAGTTTCAATAGTCACTATTCTTTATTGTTGTATTTAACACTCGTTTGTTGGAAGTGTCGCCAAATTGTTGGTGATTCAAATGTGCTTCATGTAAAAGTACAAGGTGAAGGCTCGCCACTGTCACTCAATACGATTGCACGGTACGATGTGATGTAACATGGTCTTTATACCCCGTCACTGTTATGTAACGATAAGATTAATATACTAAAGGCACTGTTTATTATTCTTGTATTGTACGCTCATGACATGTTGGAATGTGATTATCCGCTCATCAATTGAGGTCTTGCAAAAATGTTAATAATTCGGTCTTTCATGCTTGATCCATTTGGAAGCTGACAGTTTTTTTTAAAAAAAATTCTTTTTGCTGGGATTTTTGTATGGTAAATTTGACAATCTACAAGAAACAAAAGATTTCCCAACTTCAGACACCAATTACCTATAGATAATTATGCACAAAAAGTGTACCAAAACAGATGTGGTAACATTCTGTGAAAAGTGAATGTTTCAACTTTCAAGAGAAATATTATTTCATGGGATCTTAATTATATTATATCCTACATCTTTTCTGGTACATGACTTCGTGTACCAAAAATATGGATGTAATTACTTTCCGGAATTGCTCAGATTATAATAAGTGCATATTATTACTGGTATAAAAATTAAAAAATGTGATTGCGCTTATAGCACAGTTATGCTTGGTATTTTCCTTATTTTCTTTATCACACACCTTTCACTAGTACTTTCTAAATTGCAAAAATATTTACTTTGAAAAGACTACCATTCGCAAATGTCAATTTCTTAATAATTTTACTAGTTTATAAGTACATAGACTACATTTCTCCTTAGAATTGATAGTTTGTTAACTTTGTTTGTTCTTTTGAAGATCTTAAACTCAAGTTTTTATGCTGTAAAGTCAAAAACAGAAGCATGGAATTAATAAAAAAAAGTTCAGAGAAGTAAATTAACTAAGCCATCTATACTTGTCTACTTGACTAAATGACCATTAGAAGTCAATAATGGTATCCGATTCGATATTTATTCTCAAACTGGCCAATATTGAATTAAAGAAATCCTGTTCCTTTGCTAAACAAAAGCTGGCTTGCTAAATATGTGTCGACTGTTTAGCCTGTTTTGAACTGCAAAACACCATTGTGAATTACGCATTCTCATGATCTATGTAGTCCTTTTTGACCCAAATGGTGTTAATTACGGATCCATTTTTACTGCCGTCAAAAATTCAAGTCAGCGTGCCTTGAATTTTTCAGACAGTAAAAATGTGTAATTTTGTATATTACATTTTTGTTTTAATGTTTTGGAATCAACATCGAACGATTAACACTACCGTGAATCTAGTCCATTATTATTTAGGGTGTGCGTAGATACTAAAAACATAACGCATATTAATGAACTCAAAAATATTTATCCTAAAATTAATTCAAAATTAAAACTAAAAAATACTAAAAACATAACACATGTTAATAAACCCAAAAGTATCTATCCTAAAATTAATTTAAAATTAAAACTAAAAAACACTATTGGTTGACACACCCTAAATAATAAGACATTTTGAAATGAACACCGAACGATTAACACTATCGTGAATCTAATACACTATTATTTTTGGTATGTAACATACTAAAAGCCTAACACTTATTAATGAACTGAAAAATATACGAAATAGATCGAACACTGATTGGTTTTTGCTGCCTTGGACAGGCTGTCCTGAAAAATTCAGGACAGCCAAAACCAATCGGTTAATTACTGTTATCGGCCAAAACTGATTCACAATCTAGTGTCGTACTTCAAAACATATCCCTGAAGTAATTGTTTTTACCATGTAAGTCATAGTCCAAGTCAGCAAGCTAATTAACTATCATGAAAAAATAGCAATGTAGGTGCTATTCTTTTAAGGATTGACGTTATGACTTTGTTTAGATTAATCGTATGATCATTTTAAATAAAATTAGATCTTTACTTTTTTATGTTTAAATCATCTAGGAAATCAACTAAATATCTCTTAATAATTAATTAATAGTATGATTATTTCAATGCAGTATAACCTCTACAAATAAATACTCGGTAATTTAATAAATTATCTAAAATAATGTTTTTCACCAACTTGTAACAATGTAAAAAATCACTTATTTCGGTAAATTAATAAAATGATAACATTTTGGAAAGAGAGTTATATAAATATTTGATCCCCACAAAATCACAAATTAATAATTCTTCAAAATGACAAACATTATTAGAACGATTTAGTGAAATGCGACTCTATAATCGTTTGCTTCTTCCTAAAATGTAGATCTAATCGGAGAATGTATATTATTAGTTTGCTACACAGTTTAATATGTAACAAAATATAAGTGAAGTAATGTATTTGGTTTTACTAACGAGTTTAATAAGTATTTTTAGTATTATGTATATATAATGTGTTTTAAGAGCATCCGCAATGGTGCTATTAAGTCTATTGTTAGATAGTAAACATGTTTTTTCTTCACAATAGTGTTGTTAACTTACTCATTAAATTTAATATTGTTAACATTTTGTTATATTTAACAACAAAGAGCATCCGTAATAGTTTTGTTAACTTTTTAATGTTAAATAGTGACACATCATCGTTTAAAAATATGTTAAATGACACATATGCATCTTAAATTTAATAACCACATTAGTTTCACGTTAACAATGTTATCAATTTTTAATTGACAATTTTTCTTTTATTTTATTAGTCACTATTCTTATGGGGAGAATTAATAGGAGATAATAATATTAATTGTCGGCTGTGTTTGACATGTCAGCAGTTACAAACATTAAAAACATTGTTAACTTTAAAAACTTTTTTAACATCTATAAAAATAACACATATTTTAACGCAACTAATGGAGATAAAAAAATGCATTGTTAGCTAACTATTTTAGTTAACAATAGAGATAATAACACTATTATAGATGCTCTAACATGGTTAAGCGATGACGTGTCAATTTAGTTGACTAACTCCTATATTAAATCCTATAAAGCAAAAATAACACATTCACTATTTCTTATATTTTTCTTTATCCGAAATCAATTATTTATTATAAATCAATAGATAATGTTGTTAAAAAAAAATGCACTAATGTGACACTTGTATGGATGTTAAGATTAACATGCACATGTGTCAATATTTAACAATAAAAATTTAAAACATGAATGCTTTAAGTTATTAGCGAGTATATTTTATTGAACTGATAAAAACCTCATTAAAATAATAAATTATTAATTTATCGAAGAATTAATACTTTTTAAAATTAATAAATATACATAGATCCAAACTATGTATGTTTGATTTACCAAACTATCTGTTTTAAAGATTTGTGTACCCCACATTTCAAAATTTTCAATATAGGTATCACACTATAATAACTTGCTAATTTAGGTACCACCGTCTAAATTAATAACGGAATCATGTCACGTGACATTTGACAAACGCTAATCTGAGAGAGTAATTTTATCATTTTGCACCAAAATATATCATTCTAGAAAAATGTTCCCCCAATTTCACATATAACAAAAATTAGCACATAATCCAATTTTGGAAAAAACGTTGTTATAGAAAGATATATTTTGGTGTAAAATGACAAAATTAAACTATCACATTCAAGTTTATCAAGCACGTGCTGTCATGTGACATGATTCCGTGATTAATTTAGACAGTGCTATCTAAATTGAACCGTTTATTATAGTGTGGTAACCAAATTGAGAAAGTTGACAGACGAGTAACTAAATCGTTAACATTAAGATAGTGTGATGTGCTAACACGGGCGGACCCAGTGGGTGGCTGGGGTGGCCATGGCCACCCCCGACGGCGATTTTTAATTTATTTTTTATTTTTTTTATATGTGTAATTTAAAAATTTCTAAGATATATAATGGTCAATGAATAAATAAAATAGTTGTTGTTGTAGTGGTAAAATTGGTTTTAAGGTAGTGGTAGGTTAGGAGTTCAAATCATGTTAATTGTTTTTTTAAGTTTATGTTTTTTATATTGAAATTACCAAATTTCGTAAATGTTCATTTTATTTTCCCAAAAAAAATTACTAAAAAAATATATTTTATTGTCCAATACCACTTGTCTTAACTTCATATTTATTTTATACTATGTTAAACATAGAAAAAATTCTTTATTTTTATATTAGATCTTATTTATTTTATCATCTATTCGATATATTTTTTACACCAAGTTGTTCCGCCGTCCCTGGTACTAAACGTATTTTTTTTGAGGTTGGATTTTTATACTACACTTTTTCTGAAAAAACGCACAAACCGTAGAAAAAATCCACGGTTTACAGTAAATCACTGCAAACCGTAGATTTTTTCTACGGTTTGAAGCTGTGTAATTTTTCAGTGCAAAAATTACACAGTCAGTCCCTGCGTCAAAATTACACAGTCAGTCCCTGCGTAAAAATTACACAGTCAGTCCCTGAAAAAATTACACAGATTTTTTTCTTTCTCTTTCTCTCTCTCTTTCTCAAAAACCCAAATTTTTCAACCCAAAAAAACCCCAAATCAATCAAAGACAATAACCATCAATTTTCTCAACAAAAAAACCTCAAATCATCAATCAAATTTCGCCCTACAAAAACCGCAAATCACCAATCAAAAAATATACCCTAATTCAAGGTATTTCTTTATTCCCTAATTTATTATTTATTTTGTGTAGTTTCAATTTGTAAAATAGGAAAAAATATATATAATATGTCAATTGATTATTCACTTAGCGATTATAATTGCTTGTTATTTGTTTATATTAATTATAGAAAATTAGAATGGTTGATATTTGTCCCATTTTATAAAAAAATAGGGTTTTTATTCAATTTTTTTATTTAGATATTTATTACTAATTGTTCGGTTATTATGTTACATGTCTATGTTCCTTATTTGTTTTGATTGGGAAAAATAAAAATAGTTAGGCTTTATTAATATTTACCCGTTTTGAAAATTAGGTGTTTTATAAAATTAGGTTTTTTAATTAGGCCTTTAAACCCAATTTCCAATTTTCATCGAAGTTGCCCTAAAATTGTTTGGTCAAGTTAAAAGTCGAGCTTCTTACCTTGATCTAAAAACAGAAGTTTTTTGCTGAAATAACCGAATTTTTTGGAATTCAGTTGATACGCAACCTTAACTCTGTTAGCAGAGACGGTCATGCACTCGAGAGTGCACATTAGGTTTTAGATTAAAAATCAACATCATCTGACTAGGCTTAGTTTTGTTGCACTTTTAAGAAGAAGAAAAACTGGCTTATTTGGCGCTAAAAGAAGAGAATTATCTGGTGTCTGCTTGTAACCTACTCAGTCTTTTAAGAAATAAAACAAAAAACAAAAGAAAATCTAAGCTGAGTTCAATACTTCAATAAACAGGACTTTACTTTAGCTCATAAACTGAAGTGACTTGCAGTGAAGACATGATTTACCTCTCGAATAATAAGTTGAAAACAAGTTATTTCTAGAACTTGAACCCGTAAGATTAGAGTACCCTTAATTAAAACTTGAATAGCCATTTCCTTTGTAGGTGAACTGCATTGTTTTTGACAAGATGGGGACTTTAACTATTGGCACGCCGGTGGTGGTTAATACCAAGCTCATGAAAACTATGGTACTTGGAGAATTCTATGAATTAGTCGCCGCAGCAGAGGTAAAACTATTTTGAGGATTATGATTGTAAAAAAACTAAATTGCAATTTTTTACAGAATAATTTTTACATTCTCTCTTTGGTTAACAGGTTAATAGTGAGCATCATTTGGGTAAAGCTATAGTCGAATATGCCAAGAAATTCAGAGAAGACGTAGAGAAGCCTGTTTGGCTAGAAGCTCAAAACTTCGAGTCCATATCCGGACACGGAGTAAAAGCCATAATACGTAACAAAGAGATACTAGTCGGAAATAAAAGTTTAATGATAAAAGAAAACATAGCCACTTCACTTGATGCCGAAGAAGCATTGTCACAAGCCGAAAATATGGCTCAAACTGGAGTTTTAGTAGCTATAGAAAATGAGTTGGTTGGTGTTATTTCGATTTCTGACCCATTGAAGGCTGGGGCACGTGAAGTTGTATCTATTCTTAAAAGTATGAAAATTAGATGTATAATGGTGACGGGTGATAATTGGGGAACGTCAAATTCTGTGGCTAAAGAAGTTGGGATTGACGATGTAATCGCAGAAGCTAAAAGAATTATAGTATGAGCAGAATATCGCAAAGCATGCCATCCTCACTTCCTAGTTTTTTAAGATTCTGCTGGTTTCATAAAGCTAGCGCGGGTATATTAGGGCTTGTTTGGTAAACACATTGAAAACTGCAGCTGGGATGTTGTGCTTCATATAAATAATAAATAAAATAAAAAGTATTATGTCCGGGCTTGTTTATCTGCAGTATTTAATTCTTTTAAGGCTTATTGGAATTTTATAGGTTGAAAAATAATGCGTCCATCCGGCTTGAAGCTTCTTCCTTTATTCCAAAAGCCAGAAGATCTCAACTTCAAGCCAGTTAACCAAATGCAATCGAGCTTCCAAGCAAAGAGAAGAATAAATAAAATAACTGAAGTGAAAAGCTGAAACCAAAAAAAGGCCCTAGGAAGATTTACTGCGCTACAAGAGAAACACAAGGCATTTAAGCGCATCACAAGGAAGTCCAGAACATCCTTCAAAATTGTATAATAACTTACAATAAGAACTTATTTAACTTTAGCTCTAAAATATAGAATAAGAACAAATAAAGGAACAACTCTAATGATTCTTATTTCCTTGAGCTAATTCAAAACAAATACCGCTTTAAGATCATCATGCGGAAAATTTTTAACTAAGTTACAAAAACTGCAAAGGAAAACGATAATTGTTAAACAGTTTTAATGTGTAGCACAACCTTAACAAAGAAAAGTTTTCAACAGAGTGCTATGGTAGCACAAACTCAAGCCTTAATACATTAAAGGCTTGGATATGTCCTAGTACATATCTTGCTACAAATTAGAAGTAAGAAATACAACAGTATACAAACTTGGGCGCTTATTTGTTACATCAAAGAGAAAATTACACTTCAACTTCTCCATGATAATCTCTCTCCGTATCTGAATTAAAGTGCAATTCTGTATCATTTATATATGTGCAATATTTACTTTGAACCACTTTCGACAGACTACTTTTGAAACATCTCTTTGACGCTCCTCAAAATAAGGACTTGTTGCACTTTGTGTAGCTTCTATCCATTGTTTAACTTTCTCATTCGAGCACAAACGTCGTCCTCCAATAGCTGAAAATCAAAATATGATTCTAAATAATCTTGAAACTCCAAACCAAGGTACTCCAAACTCTAAATAATCTTGAACGGTCCAGAATCGTTTAGCTAGAGTTTCTCGATCTTCTCAAGGGAGGCGCATAGAACCTTCTCACCTCTAGCAGCCATTTCTGGGTTAGGTGGAAACCCAAGAGCAGATGCAATGACAGTGTTTAGAAGAAGCTCAACTGACAAAAATTAAAATTAGAAATAACATCAGTAAGTAAGACAGGCATAATAATCTTTGAGGCCACCATGAAACAGGAAACAAAAGGCTTAGTAAATATTATATATTCAAGTAGCATAATTGTAATCTGGCCCATGTAGGTTTATGTATTTAAGCTTGCAAGTTTTGTAGTTGAAGAAAAAATTGTTATCAACCAGCTCAAAATTTCTAGCTTTTTTCTTGACAGAAACTAAAAGAACTTAGATGTCCAACTCGTGTGATGCCAAATCCAACAGCGAGTCAACCTTGGCTCGTTTCTTTAGATCACTAGGATACCTTTTAGGACGAAGAAGAAAAGGTAAAATATAATAAATTTGAGCCTCAAGGCATGTAAATCTTTGTGTATTTATGAATAAGGCATATAAGGCAAGTAAACATATGGGAAGAGACGTTAGAGAAAAACATGTGGTTAGTGAAATAAGTGAGAACGCTCACCAATTCTCGACAACTTCAGGAAATGCACAAGCAAGATATCGGAGAATTGCGTGACTGGAAAAGCACATTAAAGTCACACATGTCACAAGCATGTGAAGAACATCCAGGAAACTAAAATTGATGAGTTCAAATTTTGGCATCTATTCACTTAAGGTATGCTACGTTCCTAATGTAGCGAAGGCCTTGCTTGGCGATATATTCGAATCTGCAAAAAATTCGGTTAATTAAGCAAAAAACTTCTGTTTTTAGATCAAGGTAAGAAGCTCGTCTTTTAACTTGACCAAACAATTTTAGGACAACTTCGATGAAAAATGTAAATTGGGTTTAAAGGCCTAATTAAAAAACCTAATTTTATAAAACACCTAATTTTCAAAACGGGTAAATATTAATAAAGCCTAACTATTTTTATTTTTCCCAATCAAAACAAATAAGGAACATAGACATGTAACATAATAACCGAACAATTAGTAATAAATATCTAAATAAAAAAATTGAATAAAAACCCTATTTTTTTATAAAATGGGACAAATATCAACAATTCTAATTTTCTATAATTAATATAAACAAATAACAAGCAATTATAATCGCTAAGTGAATAATCAATTGACATATTATATATATTTTTTCCTATTTTACAAATTGAAACTACACAAAATAAATAATAAATTAGGGAATAAAGAAATACCTTGAATTAGGGTATATTCTTTGACTGGTGATTTGCGGTTTTTGTAGGGCGAAATTTGATTGATGATTTGAGGTTTTTTTGTTGATAAAATTGATGGTTATTGTCTTTGATTGATTTGGGTTTTTTTTGGGTTGAAAAACTTGGGTTTTTGAGAAAGAGAAAGAGAAAGAGAAAGAAAAAAATCTGTGTAATTTTTTCAGGGACTGACTGTGTAATTTTGATGCAGGGACTGACTGTGTAATTTTTACACTGAAAAATTACACAGCTTCAAACCGTAGAAAAAATCTACGGTTTTCAGTGATTGACTGTAAACCGTACATTTTTTCTACGGTTTGTGCGTTTTTTCAGAAAAAGTGTAGTATAAAAATCCAACCTCATTTTTTTTTTTTCCGTGATCCAATAATATTACTTAATTAATTCATAAAAGTTAGTTTCACTAGGAAGAAAACCAACCAACTCAATAAAAGAAAAGTTAGGTGGATCATTCGCTGCCACGTGACGTACGTGACGCACGTGACCATATATACACTCCCGCGAAAATCTTTACATATATATATATACATACAAACATTAATAGATTCATACCATTAATTTCTCAATCTCTCTCTTTCTTTCACAAGGTAAGTTACAAAGTTAAGCTTATTTTTCTCAATTAAATGTTTTATTCGAGCTTAGATCCTCTCTTTAGCACTTTTATGATTTGTATATTTGTCTTATTTTAATATAATTATATAAGTAATTGTTGGAAAATGGATGGATTTTCAGCGTGTTTACTTCTTTTTTTAAAAAAAAAAATTGGGTTTAATTTATGTGATTCATGTAAATTCGTAAACTGGGTTTTAATGATTGGGAGTTTTAAATGTGGATCTGATATCAAGTTTTGTTTTTAAATGTGTTTTTTTTTTTAGTTTTAATTATCCGTTCTCTTAGTTTTTTACAATGTGTTTACTTGCTTTAGATAAAAAAAAATTGGTTTAATCAATTGTCAATTTATTCATGCCTGTGATCATCGAATGTTTAATTTCTTTTTGTGTAGGTTTCTGTTCGCATTTTCGGTTTTCTGCTTCTGAGATTGTTAAATTTTTACTGTTAGTTTTACTTTGTATTCAAAAGAAATTGGGTAAGTGATTATGTTGCTTGTAACATGTATATCGGGTCCGATATTATTTTATGTTTTTTTATATTATGGATGTTAAACTTCATTTTATGATTATTGTTTCTGAAATTGGAATCCTACATTGTGTTCACTTATTTTTATGATAAATTGGGGCAGAATATATGTGAGATGCGTGTAAATCTGTGATCTAGATAAAGTTGTGATTTTTAATTAGAAATCAGATACCATTTTGGATTTTGGATGTTGATTATTGCATCTTTGTTTGTGTTATAAAATTAGGTTAAGAACAAATGGCACGCAAGAAGATTAGAGAGTACGACTCAAAGAGGCTTTTGAAAGAGCAATACAAGAGGCTTGTTGGGACTGAATTGGGAATTAAATCTGCTCAAGTACGTGGCATTTTTAGATTTATATTCTTATTTTTTATGCAATTCTAATTTTTTGTTGTTGTGTGAAAATTATTTATTACCCCAGAAGACCAGAAATTACAATGATGCTTGATGGACCATCCTTCCTTATTAGTAAAAAAAGCTATCAATATGGGGAAATGAGACGAATACCAATTTAACTTAATAAAACTTTCATTACATGAAGCAAAACATTCAAGCCTGATGGGCCAACTTTTTTCTAAACATAAAAGGCACCAGCTTTTCAACTTTCATTGATAGAAAAAGCTAATAATCTTGGAAATGTGCTAAAGTTTCATTAATGAGATAAACATAAAACATCAATGATTACTTTAGCGTACTGCAACATCACCTCTTCAATGGTGATCCGGTATACATCCTTCATTGGGTTTCCTTAAACTTTCATTTGAAAATTGAAACCGCTGACCCATTTTTTTTCTTAACTTTAAAAAACCAGCTTATTTTCTTAAAACTGTAGCCAAACAACCAATAGATGCATTACTGTACCCTATCATGCTCTAAGCTGAAATTCAAAGACTGAGAAAAGCCTCAGAATGTGTTAAGAAGTGTTTTCAGCGTAATTGATATCTCCATCTGTTTCGTCGTTTTCATTTTGGAGATTGAAGCAGTTGGTAGAAAAATTGTCAGACTGCTCGATAAACAAGTGCAATAGCTCGTGTTTTAAGATCACTCATATCTGCTTCTGTGTTTATTTACACCAATTCTGGGATTGAAATTAGTTAAACATATAGATCCACTTTTTTGTTCTTTTAATGTTTTTGAAATAACAGCGGGTCCTTTTATTTGTTTTAGTTTCTTTATTAATATCTACTGTCTTATTTTCACTGATTCACAGTGCTCTATTTAGTTAAACATACAGAACTACCATTGTTTTTATCTCATTCTTAATTTGATGTCTTGATATAGAAACTAACTTAAACAACTTTCAGTTGGTCTCTAAAACTAGATTCTATATTGGGAAAACCTATGTTTGATTGTTTATGGAACCAACGTGCGAAACCTATAGAAAACAAATTTCAGAACCTTTGTCAACCCAATTATGTTAGTAGATGTATCTTGTGTTGTTTAAAATTTATTATGTGTACGACGTGAGAACATAATTTTTTATTTATTAGAACTTCAGTAATATAAAATATTTCTCATGTTTTTCATTTGCCATGAATTAGATTACAGAATCAACGGATGTGAATGAACTAGTTGAAAAAGAGCCATGGCTCTCATCAGAGAAGCTCGTTGTGAAGCCTGATATGTTGTTTGGTAAACGAGGAAAAAGTGGCCTCGTTGCCTTAAACCTAGATTTGGCTCAAGTAGCAACTTTTGTCAAGGAGAGACTTGGCAAAGAGGTACATTTAACTTTTTAAATCCCCACCATACTAATTTTGAAATTTGTTTATTATCAGGTCCCTGTGCTATGACTCTAACTCATCTTTCTTGTCAATATAGTGCAAATATGCTGTTTAGTTCTGGATGAAAACGGTTAGATTCAGGAGTATTTTGGTCATTCTGTTTTCTTTTTCTTTTTGAGATGTCCCACAAACTTATGATACAGATTTGTACTAAATTGACCAAAATACAGTACTACAAGGTATTAAAATTTAAAATAATAAGTCTCAGATGGTATTATAATGAATACGCTTGATAGTTCAAGGTGTAAACCATAATAAATCATAGTTTGAGTGTGATATGTGTTCATTTTTCGTATCCACAGGTTGAGATGGGAGGATGCAAAGGACCCATAACAACTTTCATAGTTGAACCCTTTGTCCCACATGACGAAGAGTTTTACATTAATATTGTATCGGAGAGGCTTGGGTGTAGTATAAGCTTTTCTGAATGTGGAGGAATAGATATCGAAGAGAACTGGGACAAGGTACTGTTAAACCCAAATATGTTATAAAAAACTCATTAACAACATTTCCCGAATCCTCCAGTTTTATTGCATTCATGTTCTTTCGGGTAATAACCCAGCAGTTATTCTGATAATACTTGCTTTCATTAACTTTGGTCTGACATAGTCAGGAATAAGTTGATCAAGTAGTTTAGTAGTATATGACAAGAAATTGATCCTTCATAATTCCCCATTTAGAAGACCATCTTAGTAATCAGAACAAACATGTGGGTAGAGTAATGAATATTGTTCAAACTTCAAAAGTTAATATCCTTTTGTTTAAGTATTGTATGATTGAATAAGACAAGAAATTTGTACTTTTGACTTTCAGGTTAAGACCATATTCGTCCCAACCGGGCTGTCCTTCTCATCAGAAGTATGTGCTCCACTTGTTGCTACCCTTCCTTTGGAGGTACTACCTCTTAGTTTTTCCGGGCTTTTTTGCAAATTATCAAGTTAATTAGATTCTACCAATCTAATTTAATTTTTAGTGAGAGTATACAATGAGCCTTGCACTATGAATTATAGTGGTTCTTGCCAAACTTAAATGGCTTGTTTTTTTCAAATGACAAACATCGTCTATACTCCCTGATTTAGGTCAAAGGAGTTATTGAAGAGTTCATTAAAGTAGTCTTCACCATATTTATAGGTACGGTGAATATCTTCCTTTCCTTTTTCATTATATGTTAACGTAGCTACCTAATTGACTTGAGCGATCGTCCTTTTCTTCCTCCAGATATGGACTTTACTTTCCTTGAGATGAACCCTTTTACATTGGTCAATGGAAAGCCTTATCCTCTGGATATGAGAGGGGAGCTTGACGACACCGCCACCTTTAAGAATTTCAAGAAGTACACAACGATTTATTTTTATTGTCATTGAAAATCTTGTGATCAGATTATATTGTTTACCAATTCAATTCCTTTGGATCCATGATCAAAATATCATTTATTTTTTATTTATATATTTGTATATCTTTTTCAGGTGGGGAAGCATCGAATTTCCTATGCCTTTTGGAAGAGTTATGAGTCCTACTGAAAGCTTCATTCATGGACTTGATGAAAAGGTAAAATGATGCACATGAGCTGTCTTTGGTATAATAGTTCCATAGGAATGATTTTACTCTTTCAGGAGGGAAAGAAAAGGAATTCGCTGTTTGTTTATTCTTTTCATTTAAGGCTTCTTTTATTATTTCACTGGTCATAAAACTTAGCATAGTGGTTATATTGTTTATTTTCATACTTTAAATTCCATTCATTATAAACATCTATGGTGAAATTTTCATTAGCAGATTGCCTTAAGAACTGTTTTGGGATGCATTTCACAAAGCTCGTTTATGATTATTGTTTTATGCCTCCTTTTATATAAAAAACTATTTCTTGTAGTTATTCTTAACCTGGCTTACTTTCTAGGACAAGTTTTTTTTTTGTGCATAGATCTTAAAAAAATTCAAGACATTTAAAGAAAGTTCTTGAAAAAATCATCTGCCTTCTGTATACTTTGCTCAGATTTTGACATAAAATTATAATTAAGTAGTTACCTTGTCTTTTTTACTTGCTGTAGACAAGTGCATCGCTTAAGTTCACAGTTCTGAACCCAAAGGGACGAATCTGGACAATGGTAGCTGGAGGAGGTGCCAGTGTTATATACGCAGACACCGTACTATTCGCACTCCAATATAAATTGTTTCTATAAAATAATCATTTTTAATTCATTTTCTTATGTGAAAACTAATTGAAATTATCTAGGTTGGAGATCTTGGTTTTGCTTCCGAGCTTGGGAACTATGCGGAGTATAGTGGAGCACCCAATGAAGAGGAGGTGTTGCAGTACGCTCGAGTCGTCATTGATGTAAGCACCTTTTTATTTACATATAATAGCTTCTTTTCCTTTTATTATGGTTAATTCACTTGTTGGGGAATGGACGGACCTTTACATCACTAAATTTTTTGAGATACAATACGTTAAGGAAACTAAAAAATAAAGACTTTTCTGATTGGCTCCTAAAAAGTTTTAGAAGAAATAGTATGAGAAAAGCTGGTATTGGAAACCCATAGAAAGTTACTTTTTTCGGTTACAATTTTTTGTTTGGTAAGAAGAAGAGAATAACATGAAACTATTGGAGTTCTTGAGTGGCTTAGTGTTTTCATTCTTTCGCCGTGGATGTAGACGTAGCGAAACGTGTATACTCGTCGTGCTTACTCCCTTTTATTTTATAAAAGTACCATATTTACCATCTTTTATTATTAACAAATTTTGTTGTTGACTCTTCCCTTATAATATTGTGCATCCGCTATGGGGTTGTTACTTGAACTCTGTTGTCCAATTTCTAATTTATTTTATTTCTCGTAGTTAAGCTAAATTTTTTTCAATAATTTACAGTGCGCCACCTCAGATCCCGATGGCCTCAATAGAGCCCTCGTAATTGGAGGAGGTATTGCTAACTTCACAGATGTTGCCGCTACCTTTAATGGCATAATTAGAGCACTGAAAGAGAAGGTAATCTCTTTCTCTCAGGATCTTTTTATAATTTAGTTACCCATTATTTCTTTACGGAATCTAACTATGTGGCTGTCCTTTATCTTAGGGCATGTTTCCTAATCTTTTATTCTTCTTTACATAGGAGTCGAAGCTCAAAGCTTCTAGGATGCATATATATGTAAGGAGAGGTGGTCCGAATTACCAAAGGGGTCTCGCAAGGATGCGTCAACTTGGAGAAGAGATTGGCATTCCTCTTGAGGTATTTTAATTGACAAAATCAATATATGATTAAACATTTAATTTTGACCAAACTATCAACGTTTTAGGAGCAATGCATAGTAATATTTGTTAAAATGGCGGTTGTATTTAGTTATGTGTATGTAATGCTCTCCCGTTCAGGGTATTGAAACATGTAGGGAACATATTGGTGGATCTGCTCCTAAAGCTGCATAAGCAATCTACTAAACATCCTGATTTTGGGAATCTGCAGAAAAATAGTGGGTTATAACCAGTTACCAAAAACAGTTGTAGAGAATAATCGAATTTCCTCCCCAAGTTTAGAAACCTCCAAAAATTATCTTTCAGTTTTTTTCCAAAGTAAAATATCATATGAAAATTAAAAGACTCTAGTTTCCGTCTCCCTGCTGGATCCGTAGTTTGAACAGACTCCCTAGCTTAAAATGTTATTACAGCTTAAGCTCTACTACAAATTTTGTTTTTCTTATAAGTTGGTGTGTAATTGGTTTACTAGCTTAGACTCTATGCTCATTTAGTTCTGAAAAAAAAAGCTAGAAATTTTAAGCCGGATGAACCCTATCTTTTATCATTCTCAAAATAAGGCAGCTTATAACATTAGAATATGCCCCGCCAAACAAGCCGGTCGTAGACTTGTGAAAATGAGAAAAATGGTAGAAATTTGGATATTGAAGGGGAAAATCTATCTAAAGATTTCTGAAACAATTTGCTGTTTTTTGTTTCTCTTTTAAGGTTTATGGGCCTGAGGCAACAATGACCGGCATATGCAAGCAGGCAATTGATTGTATCGCTGCAGCTGCCTGAGATTTCTATCATTATGCTTAGTGGTACCACTTTTTATTTCTGTTTCCAGATAAAGCTTTTGATATTCAGTTTTTACTTCGTCTCCAATTTTTGCTGTTGTCATACATTAGCCATTGAATTGTAAGTTGACAGTAATTGTTGGGTTTAATAAAAGGTCTTTCAAACTCAGTATATTAGTTTTGAGTTACTTGTGCAACAAGGGTCAAATTGCTATTAAGTAATAGTTCCAATTGAGGGACGGCAAACGGACATTAAACCATATCTGAGGTGGCTATATAATTAATTTTTAAACTTTTTTTCCCAGCATAACGGGATCTTTCGAAACTAAAATGTTGATAAGTCCATCCATGAACCAAGCCTTCATGTTAGCCATTCCAATCAAAGAGCAGTAAGAACCAGAAAATATTACAGACCATGAGAATACTACAACCCACAAGAGCCCTATAACTGCAAAATAAGGGATATTACTTTTTACAAATTTCTATTGGACATAGTTAAGAAACTACTAGTATATGATTTTACAATAAAGACCCCACTTTTAGTCTTATATTCCTTTAACCTTATGCACCTCTTATTGCTCCATGGCAAGTTGTGCCAAGTGAGGAAACCAATAAAACACACAAGGAGCCACAATGCAATGTATAGATATTGCAAAGAAAAAACTCAAATTGCAGTATAAACAAAATACAATCAGAAAAGGTAGATTCAATTTAAAGTCTCTGATTTCTCAGTCATTGGGTACAAAGGAAAATAAGAAGCCAAGGGGAAATTCTTCACAGCTAGCATTGTAGATCGTGGTGGGCGACCCTACGTTTATGATTACTTCTGTTGAGAAGACCATTAAATCAATGTTCAAGAGGCTTTTAATCGATCATAAACCCATGCATTGGCACTTTGGCAGTACAAACTACAAAGTATTTTTACAATTTCAACGCTCTAAATGATTATGAAAAATAAAAAAATAAAAAAGAATCTGTAAATGTATTTTTAAATATTTGGTCCAGTGGCGGAGTCAAGATTTTTGGTCATGGGGTCACACTTCATATACAAACCGATGAATGCTGAAAAAAAATTATTATCTAACACAAATATGTGCGGAATCGGTCTTGCATATCAAACCTGTTTTTTGATTGTGAAAGGACTTTACTAATCTTGCAAACAATTCTATAGGAACAAGCTGCATATATTAATCAAGTTTTATTTTAAAAAATGGAATAACACCGTTGTTCATTAGCTAACTAATACTAGAAAAAATACCATTAGTTTTCTTCTTTTCTTTTCTTTTCTTATCTCCTATAAAAAAAACATAAGCTGGCGAGCCTGCTTTTATTTCAAGGCTCGGCTTAATCAATTCGCGTCGGCTCCAATCTTTCGAGGTGCCAGTCGTGGATGGTATCTACTTCGTCGACGGGACGCTCTTCGTGCCTGCACAGGAAACGAACATGGGCCCGGGGTTGGAACCAGGTTTTTCCTCTCCAACGATCAAGTCAGTATAGGGGAGACTGAAAGTAAGTATGTAGTGAAGGGTGAGAGATCGGACCGGTTACAAGTTGTGGTGTCGGATGTTTCGGAGTGAGTTCAGATGGTCCGAGTTATTTTAGCTTTATCTCTCTAAGCTCACTTTTTCTGTCCCCTACTAAGTGGTATTAGTGGGGGTATTTATAGCATGATCCAGAAGTGTATCAGTCCTTGGATCACTGTACTGTCAAGTATTAATCCAACGGCGTTAGGTCATTTATGACTCTGACAAGGGTATTGTCCTCTTTCGGGGCCCACAGAAGATGGCCTATGATTGGGCCACGTCGATGATGTCCTGAGGGGTCCATAAGGGATTAACAGCATTAATTGGGGAAGCGTATTCGACAAGCTTCTTGAGGCCGGTCCAGACACAGCCCGGCCTCTCCAGAGCCGGGGTGATACGTCACCCATGGTGGACGGGTCCGGATGTCCTGCTGTTGCGGTGATATTGGCCCGGACGAGGGGGTGTCGGCATTCCCTCGCCATAAGCCTTCAATTCAACATTTACTGTCTTTTTAGATAGTAAGGGCATAATAATATTTTCGAAACTCAAAGGTGAGGGGGTCATGTAGCTCCGCCCCTGATTTGATCCACATGTTATGTGTTGCTTACATCTTTGATTTTGTCAAACCTTAATCTTGATTTTCAAAAGTTTGGTGGAAAACGCCCAGCTGAGTTGTTAATTCCATTATGGCCAACATGTTTTTTCACTTGTTCGACGTCTACCAACTTCTATAATAATAAGTGTCGAAAATCATGTATTACCAACTACCATTTGAAAGTAGCACAATACAAGATAATGTGGCCTAATGATTAATATTCATTATAACATCATGCAGGCATACAGCAAATTTGAGTCTGACCTTTCAAATTACAATTTCTAAAAAACGCTCCTCTAAATTCAACTGGTTTGGCTAAGATTGAACAACATAACCAAACAGTTGAATCCAATATCTTCAGGTGGAATCTACCTTCAAGCACATTCAACACTAGTTGCAGAAATAAAACTTAAATTAATTAATTGAATAGCAGAAGGTAAAGCATGAAATATATAGTCGGGATCATATAAGATGTCATTCGATTCGTTGAATCCGGATCCAAACAATTATAATCCTTCCAGTTTGGTTCAAATGAGATTAGTAATAGTAGATCGGATATACTAGAATGAGATAAAATCTTAATTTCTCATCTCATATGTTTAGACTTTAGAGACACGTTTTCTTGAACCCAATCCGGAATCGAACCCTTAATTATGCCTTCAATACTACTAGTTCAGATATTTATGTGGTACCAAACCTTATCTTCAAAATTGTGAACCTGATTTTTTCGAGTTCATATATCGGGTTAGATCACACTTCACAGCTGAAACAAGAATACATTTAAACGAACATTAATCATCAGTATTAAATAACTTCATAATATATTGTTAGCCATCCCTGTATAATATTAATTGCTCTTGTCACGGTGTACACAAAACTATTGGGTAGTTGCATAATTTGTACCAATATACTAGTACTCCGTAATAGCTCCGTTTGGCTTATCCATATATTGATTTTATATTATAGGCCCCATTTTCCAGTTACCATTTACCAACGTTATGTTTGTTCAATTATTCTGCTCGTTACTTTTTATGGATAAATCGGATTTAATAATTTTGTTCTTGTGTCTAGAAACGGAATGCGCAAAATAAAATCGCAAATCATTTCCGTTCACATATTCGCTTGGATTGAAATGCCTGTTTCACTTCCTCCTTTTTAGATTTTCACAAGTCGTATCTTCGAACGTCCGTCCTTCAAGACGACAATTAAGAAAACTATACAAATAACAAGTGTGGGCAGCAGTATCGACAACTCTTCCTTACGAATGTTCAATTTGGCCATGTTTAATTTTGATTATTTTTGTTAGAATGATTGATCATAAGCAAACATAAAGTACAAGTTAAGTCAGATAGGGGGCAGACCATCGGGGTCCCGGTACCCCTATTAACTCCAAAATTTATAATTTTTTTTAATTTTCACCATGTATTTTTACTAAAGTTTGTTAAAAATGATAATTTGGCACCCCATAATTTATTATTTCACTAAACATTAGTTTTTAATAATTTTGACACCCTTATTTAAGGTTTCTGGCTTCATCGCGGACCGGTTGTCCATCTGTAATTACTTAGTTTGGTTTAGAGCACCGTTTTTCTCTCTTGTATTTTAAAGTATAGTAGCTTGATATGTGGTGTAACAGTCGGTTAGGCCTAAATTTGTACAACGAAATGATAGGGGGACCTTCCCTCTTTTATTAAAAGAAAAAAGTCAAATAGGAGATAATTAACAACATACCCGAACAATCGCAAGTTAAAGCAACCCAATTTCATCATTTTATTTTTGGGGGAATTTTACTTAAATACAATTTGGACAACTCGTTTAGTAAAAACACAAATTTTTCGATTTTATTTTTCCAACTAGGTCAGTTCAGATTTAATAAAAATACTAGCCAAATTATTTCCGATACTGATACACTGATACTATTAAATTAATTGGGCAATGTTTGTCAAACTAAAGCAGGAGATATATTTGCACACATATTTAACATGTTTTGTATGTTATATACACACATACAGTTTTATATAGTCTTTTGTACACAATTTGTACAATAAGTAAACCATATTTGCGTCAAAAAAATATGCTACAAAATAGAAATAAAGAAACTCACCGACGAACCACTAATATTGTCGTTGCCACCACCGCCAGTCATGCCGCATATCTCCCTCGTCACGAAAATATTAGGTAGATCGCGGTGGCTGTCCATGGAGTTCTCAGGTATCGAGCAGGTGGCGATGGATGGCGATGAGTGGGGTTTGAGAGAAATAGGAGAGAAAGGAAAGAGAGTGAAAGAAGTTTATCTGCGCAAAGTAACTTTTTGATTTTCATCGTCGCGTGTTTTAATATTTGACTAAAATGAAATAAAAATAGTAAGATTTGCGTTTTTGTTAAATAAATATTATGTACTATAATTATAATTATAATAATTTTTCCTTTCTTTTTCTATGAGTTAAATTTTGGGAATGTCATATTTATAATTGAATTTTAGATTCTCGGTGTATGTCGACTTTGTTATTAACAAAATGACCAAACAACAAATCACTATAAAGAAAACACAAATCACTATACAAATAAGCTTGGATTATTAGATTCTTGCTTGTATGTTGATTCTTGCTTGTATGTTGCTTGTATGTTTAGTTCTTGTTAACAACAAAAAAGTTAACGTTATTAACAACGTTATACATGACAATTTTGTTGACCAACTCTTACATTAATTACTACAATAAATAAAAAATAACACATTATTTCTTTCCTTTTCATTTACAACAATATTATTCTTTATCCGAAATCAATTATTTATTATAAATTAATGTATAACGTTGTTAAGAAAAATGCACTAACTGAGACGTATATGGTTGTTAATGTTAATATATATAGATAACATTTAATATACTCACTATTTAATAATAAAAATTTAACATAATTATAATAAAAATTTAACATAATTATTAGGGATGTTCTAACCAGAGTTGGATAAAATTCCTGAAATCCTATCTGATCCCGGCCCGAAACTTTTTCGACCCGACATAATCCCGACCCGACTCTATCGGGTATTCTCCCGATCCGACCATGTTTGGGATCAGGATTAGGTTTGATTTTTATTATCGTCTGTTACCCGAAATCACTACAAAAAAATATCTAAATAGCGACGGGATTAGTGACAGTATTTTTTGTTACGAGCTTATTAGCGACGGTTTTTGTGACAGTTTAGTCAATTTGCGACAGATTTGTGACGACTTTTTAAATTAGTGACATGCTTGTGACAGATTTTGACTCTCATTAAATCGAACATTATTTTGTAGTGAATATAAATAAATATATAAACTTTTAACTTTTTATATTATAATTAAATATGTAATAAGTTTGAGTGTAGCCGGATGTTTTTTTATGTCATGAAAACCGCATGAAATGGCTGCTGCCATGTGCGTTGAGGCTGTACTTTTATGTTTTTGTTAGGTAAGTTTAACGTAAGTAGGGAACAAGTGATAAATTGGATTAATTAATTTTTTTTTACTTTTCGATTTAAAAAACACTTATATAGTAATAATACGTATTAAATTACTGATATAGTTATGTTCTACTTGTTCTTATTTATAAATTAGCCAAATGCTCTATACGGATATATTTTTCATAGTACTCGTATATACAGTATTAAATTATAATGTTTTCTTTTATATATGCCAGTTGTTTTCTAATTTTGAATTTTATCCATTCATTTTTTTTGTGATTCATATAGAGCTTAAAAAATTTATATATAAAATTGGTGTTTTTTTTGGGTATATTAATTACGTACTTTGTAGTTGATTATCAAAACTTTTTGTTTCTCGATTTAGAATATTAATATGTCGGGATTATCTCATCTCAAACCGTCACGTACCCGACCTATCGGGTACTCGAATGGCCGGGTATCAGAAATATCAGGTTTAGAAGTAAAAAATAGTTTCCGATTATTATCGGGTCGAAATTCGGGTTAATGTATTTCGGATCGGATCCCGACCCGATCTCATCCCTAGTTCTAACAAATCAATGTACAAATAAATATACTGAAGTATATTATATTTTCAAATATTTATCATTTGAAAAAAAAGGGACCGAGCCTCTCAGGCTCCCCATAGGTTGGAGTACTTAAACTCTTCCTTTCTCATCCGTTGGATGTTATAATAGATATACAAAGGCTTAGATGCAAAATGATTTAATTTAAAATAGTAAAATATAAAACACAATAAAATTCAAATAAAAATATAAAAACATAGTTGAGTCTATCCTAAATTTATTGGGGCTACCCTAAATTTAATTTAAAACAATAAAATTTAAATAAAATATAAACACATTAAAACCCAAATAAAAATACAGAATACTACTTGAGTCTACATTAAATTTGTTGGAGTTATACTAAATTTAATTATTGATTATAACATATATTTTTTTTATTGATTATAACATATTTTTTTTATTAAAACAGATATTAAAACCAAAGGGATATTTATTCATTGATTTGTAAAGATTGAATTTTAAAATATGATGGGATGGTGTCGTGGATTTGGAACGTCAATGCTCATGAGAAAGGATGAGATAGAGATTAAAAGCTAAAAATGTTTTGATGGTATGTTTTTTTTTTTTAATCATACTATATTTTATTATAATTATTTAATTATTTATAAAAGCATCTGACGGTTGAAAATAGGAGAGTCTGAGACTCCCTACGTCCCTCGATAAGGATAAAAGGGGAGTCCGAGCCCCCCATTTGTGAAAAAAGCCTGGTGGTCTAAACAAGTTGCTGACCCACCAGCCAACTCATTTTCTTTCCCAATCTTGAACACATATCTCATACTCCAATTCAAGAGAGTTGTCTGTCACTAAACTCTTCTCGTTAAGCAAAAACTTATTAAAGAGTAGTAGAAAATAAAAATAAATTCATACAAAAGAGAACCATTATTATCAAAAGTATGGCTTCTAAGAGTAATATCAATAACGATACTTTAGAAGCTGATCATTCAATCCATGGACATGTGTTGGAGTCCATCTTTTCGCACGTACCTCTCATTGACCTCGCCCCTGCCTCCTTCGTATCAAAGGGATGGAACCGGTCCGTGTTCTTGTCCCTTCGCCACGTCAGCAAGCCTAAACCGTGGTTCATGGTCCACATGCAAAACACACGATCTAATGTGGTCAGTACCATGCGTGCTTATGACCCAAGGTCAGAGATGTGGGTAGAAATAGAAGCTGGACCGCCGATCAAGCACGAAACTATGCTCCGATCTTCCAACTCTAACCTGTTGTACATGATTTCACCCTCGAAATTTTCCTTCTCGGTGGACCCGTTCCATATGACATGGCACCATGCTGGACCACCTAAGGTACTATTTTAATTTAATAATACACATTTGTTACATTTTTATGCTTTATGTCAATCCGTTGACTGTCTCAATTATATACGTAAAAAAGAAAAGAAAAAGTAACGATACAAATTGGATTCCGTGAATGGTACCAACAAAACGGAGTACCACAACCCGATTTCCTGTTGAGTTAACCGATGAACTTAGTTATGGGATACTTATTTTGAATTCGATAATTTTCAGTTTAATTAAGACGGTCTTTTGTTGCAATTATAATATCACCTTCTATAGTAAAAAATTTGTTGCTAAAAGATGAAGTTGGCTTGAACGAGATATCCAACAATAATTTATAAAGGTACCAGCTTGTATTTGTTAATTAAGGGTGTGTAATCCACTGTACAGTGCCCTGCATTCGTAGCAAAGTTAATCATATATTCATCTCCAAACTTATTCTACTTATATTTTTTATTATTAAAATGTCCATTATTGTTGTAAATTACGGGTGGTGATGTCAAATGTTCACATGGTATTATGACAAGGTCAACAAGGGGTTTTTAGGGTTTTAAAATTTTCAATATAATTAGGTTCATAATAATCAATGATCAATATATAATAATGATTTGTTGATAAAAATTAGGTGAGCCGAGTGGACCCCATCGTTGCTGTTGTTGGCCGCCACATCATCATTGCAGGAGGCACACACGACTTCGAGGAAGACCCACTATCAGTCGAGATGTACGACCCAGATTCTGCCACGTGGACCACATGTGAGTTAATGCCGGAATCCCTCAAACACTCCTCCGCCTCGTCATGGGTGTCCACCGCCATCGACGGATCTAAACTCTTCTTGACGGAGAAACAATCCGGTGTAACACATGTATTCGATCCTAAAACAATGGCTTGGTTTACACCTTCGGATCTTCTTCCGGATCGTAACATTTCCTACTCCGTCATTGCGTTTGTTAACAACCGTCGGATCTTGATCGGAGTAACACGTGACGTTAACAACGTGGATGTTGTAAAAATATGGCAAGTGAACGAGGGGGGATTCGAAGAGATAGGTGAGATGCCGAAAAGCTTTTGCAAGAGCGAGACTTTTTCACTATGTTCGTTAGGAGTTTGTATGGCAGGTGATGTTTTATATATTTATAGTGGTTTTAATTTGGTTGTTTGCGAGTTTTTCGGTAGCGAGTGTAGGTGGCGGAGTGTGCGAAATGCGGAGGCGATGATGGGAGAGGGTGTGGTGATGGAGAGGGTGGTGTTTTCGTGCTCCGAGGTTAGAATTGGTGATATAAACAATGCTTTGAAGTCGGAGAATCTGAGGTTTACACCTTCTGTGTGTACATAATTTTGTATGTGAAACAACAATTATTTATTATGTGATGTGAAACGACAAGTCTTTCATCGTGTAAACTGTGTTATTTGTAGTGATTCATCCAAGGGTATGGTAAAAATAATTTTTTGTTTCTGTATGAAACATGTGTAGAAATTTCGGGTCCGTTGATTAATAACTTCAAGTTTTGCGGGGTAAAAACCGTAAAATTAAGTTGTTTGAGCTATCACTTCTAGTCCTAAGCGCTAGCTAAATCGTGCAAATAGTGTATTATAGCATACTATTACGTATTTTTTTCTTCAGCTGCATACTCACAAAAAGCTTTTAGATTCTTAGTTTCCAGCTTATTGTGCTAATTTTGAGGAGATTAATATTGGCATATATATAAAATTTAAGAAATCACCATGTGAAGGAATAATGATTCATAGAGTTGTAATTACATAGACGAGAACGTTAAGAAGTAGATAAAAAATGCAAAGGTTCATCTCGCTTGTGTATATCTTTAAGTGTAGTCTCCAATATTTTAGAAGCCCAAATCGAATTTCGAAATGTGACATTTTAATGAATTGTTTTCTAAAAAAATATACAAATTTACTATACATATTTTTATTTTTTTTGAAAGACGGGATAATATTTATTGAAAGCTATTAGAACAATTGATTGAATGCTCAGATAATATGGAGATTAAAAACCTTGAAATGTGATTTTGCAAATTGTGGACACTTTTTTTGGGGTGTACAAACATGAAATAAATGGTGAGCTTAATAAAAAGTAAAACAAAAATCAAAACTACATATTTAGTTTTGAAATTATTAAATCTTTACTTATTTTTGTGCAACTATAATTGTTATTTCAAGCTTTTTAGAAGCCAAATAGTATTGCAATTTATTATAAACAAAGTACTATTGTACATATTTCACATTTTTATAAGCCGAATAGTAGTGGAATTTATTATAAACAAAGTATTATTTAGTACATATTAAATCTTACAAGTTTTGTTATACAGTTTTGTTATACATTGTAATATAGAGTATAACATGGTGATTCTTATGCAATTTATAAAAGATAGTATGCTTATACTAATATTATCAAATTTGAGGCCCCATTTAAGATAGAGGTTCAAATCAATTGCTTTGTAAATTTGGCATTGGGTCGTACCTGATATCTTGTGCCAGATAAAATAAATAAATAAAAATCCAAAATTATTGATGGTGATTTTGAAATTAAATATTCTATGAAAGAGAATAAATTTTACAACTGACTTGAAATGTAAGAATCACACACTTGCATAAGAGTTTTAAAATTTACGGGTATTGTTGGTGTTTCAGTGGAGACGCCGTGGACAACTAGCACTTTCTCCCAAACTATAGGAAATAATACTATACATCATTTTATATAAGCTTTTTCATGCACTATTTGAAGTATATAAATAGAAAAGAATTTAAAAGTTTACTCCATCCATATATCACATCATAATACTAGTTTATATAGAATTTTCACGTGATCTAAGATATTTTGTTAATATACTTAAACAAATGTTGTTCTCCCACGTATGCATTGTGTATCTGTATCATATATATGATCTATGGATTATCATAAAGGTGTTAGTACTAGAGGTTTAAGACTGTTACAAAATTAAAAATCAAACTTGATCATTGTATTGTAAATAGATTTTGGCCATTTTTTAAAAAAATGCATTCACTCCATTTTACTAATTACTCTTATACATTTATTCAATTCAGAACATAAATAACAAATATATACAAATATTTTTTTCAATACAATTCCGTTCCTATCCCAAACGAAATCGTTTTACGTGTATTTTTATATAACAACTAAAGATTATATTATTTCTTATATACGGTTGTTAATTTATTATATTTTTTTAATCAATATTTTGATTTTTTTTAAAAATATCAACTTTAAAGTGTAGACATCCATTAATTAGCTAATTATTATATTTATCATATATGGAAGGCAGTATTTATTTTGGAACCACTCGGTACAACAACTACAACTGCAACATTAAAAAACAATTCTTTCAAAAATAGGGACAAATTTGTCAACCAAAAAAAGAGACAAATAAGTGTCAACATAATCATTAAATTAAAGCAACAAATTTACGTATGATAAATCATAGATCACGATTTTGATACTTAGAATCGAGTATGAAAAAGACGAGAGTTTTTATTATCTCAAGAGCATATTCGTTTTAAAAACTATCACTAAAGCACGATATAATCATAGTAGCAGTGGCAGTACAACAGACTTACCATCGTCTTTTTACTAGATATTCATGCCTCTACGTCCTATGGGTGTGCTCAGATACCGTAGACCGTAGTGGTCACTCCTTTTCCTATGGTTCATCTATTTGACCCACTTGTATACGACGAGTTTCTGACGTTAGTAGGAATGACTGTTCTTTTTGTTAAGCTGGTCATTATATTTAGACACAGAACACTATAATAGCTTCTTTTTTCCTATAGCACTATTTGCTCTGGCGCAAAGACTTGTTTGACTTCTCCATCCAGTGTTGTTCATTTCTTTTGCAGATGTTTTGAAATCAACTAACATTTATTTCGTTATCATCGGATGTAGGTCGTCACTGTTTAAACGTTCTAATTTTCTTTCTCGTTTTTTTTTTACCATTTATAGCCGGAATAAACGACCTTGTGTTAAATCAAAGGAACTCCAGACGATTAAGTACAAATCGCATTGTGCATCAATTTTTTTTAATATTTTGTTTTGGAGTCTACAACTCGATACGTGCACTGAAGAGGTTTTGAGCAGATTGATAATATCTTGACATCGATTAAGAAGGTGTCATCAATTGAGTCACTATCCTTTGTTATATAGCGAGTTGCTTTCACTACTCGTATTGGTGGTTACTGATAGAATACAGCGAATGTTGAACAACTCATGATTTATCGGTAACCCACTTAAATTTCTTGTTCTGATTTCATCGACTTTTGTGCATTGCATTTATATAGTGAAATATTAAAAAAAATGCGTGATCATGTCAATAAGAAGTTAAAGTAAAAATACTCTCAATCATGTAAACTTTTGATAAATTTAATACTTAGACTGTGTCAATCAAAACTAGAAGCTCCAAAAAGAATTATTCACAAAACTACAAAAGTATCATCATAATATTCATAACCAACTCAAATGTTTTTTATAACAAACTCAAATGTTTTTGAGAAAAAAAGACAAATTTGAAGAGAAAAAAGAGAGAGAAGATAATGTCTGCTTTAACACACACATGTTTACTCCACCGGTCCAATTTCCGGTTCATCTCAAAACCGGTTCAATGCTCAGCTGAACGAAAAGCGTTGTTTAACCGAATTGCTCCTGTCTATGATAACGTACGCATTTATATTATATTATATTATATATACCAAATTAATTGGCCTTTATTTTATTACTCACTTAAAAAATTGTATATATTTAAGGTTTTTTAATATTATCTTTTAATTTATGTGCAGTTGAATGATATATTGAGCTTAGGACAGCATAGGATTTGGAAACGGATGGCTGTCTCCTGGACTGGGTATTTCTTTCTTTTTTAATTATTATTATTATTGTTGTTATTGTTATTGTGATTTTTATTATTTAATCAGTGCTTTAGATTACTATTTGTTGAAAAGGAAATGGGAAAATTAGCGCTAGGTACGTTTTGGACAACTAATGGGAAAATTAATTCTTTTATTCACTTGTGTATTATTATTCAGATATTGTCAAATTATTTTATTCAAATAATAGACCGATGTTAATTTTGACACTGGTTATTTATTTATTATTGTTGTTTTATCAATGGTTTACTTTAGATTACTATTTGTCAAAAAGAAAATGGGAAAGTTAGCTCTAGCTAGCATTTTGGACAACTCATTTAGTAAAAAATATGAGTTTTCATTCTTTAATTTCACTTGGGTATTGTTATTTTCACTACAATATAATGTTTATTTAGCGAGAGTTAGAAACTGTTACAAAGCTGTCACTAATTCGAAAATATGTCACAAATTGACTATATTGTCACAACCCCGTCACAAAAACCGTCACTAATAAGGTCGTCACAAAAAAAAACCGTTACTTAGACATCTTTTCGTAGTGTTTCAAATATTGTCAAATTGTTTTATTTAAATAGTAGAAGGGTGTTAATTTTTGACGCTTAATTTGCGTAAAATACACTATCGATAGCTAATATAGAAATAAAGATATAACTTTCTCAACTAACATAATTTGACGATATTTGACCTCAGTGAAATAAAGATTAGAGGTATTTTGCTTAATAATTTCTAAATAAATTAAGTAACTCCCCGAAAAGAATTGTTAAGTTACAAAAAATCACTTCTTTGTTCCCTTTATGCTGTTTCAGGAAGTTATTTTTCATTGACATGGAATAAATGTTGTGTGGACGTTAAATTACCGATAATCCCTTTGTTTCGTGCTTGTTTACGGTGTATCATTGACATTTGCAAATATCATGTTATTTTCAGTTGGATTGGATTAGGTGAGTAATAGGAGCAGTATTTTCTATGAAGAGTTTAAATATCTCATGAATAAAAAAATTAACGGTGATTAGCATCATTGCCCAATTTGGCTCAACTGTTCACATATGGACAGGCATTTTTGTTAACTTTAGAAAAAGAATAAAAGGACTAACAAAATAGAGTATATACGGACATAATGATGTTTCAATAACAGACATGAACTTTTGATTGGCAGTTATGTAATTTAGACTCATTTCCGTAGAAACTGCCAGTTCTGTGCTTTTTGACGGCATTCATGGAAGTTTAGCTTTTTCATTGGTAGACCGAAAACGGTTAGATGATTAATTAGTTTGCTTGTGAACTAGATAACACATTAATTCTGATGTCCAACACTGCTCATTTTTACATGAAAAGTGATCATGTGGTAAAGACAGTTATGTGATTCTGAATGTTAGATATGCAGCTTTGAGGCATTTTATGGCATTTTATTTCGAGTTGAAGGGTGTTAGTTAGGCTATGTTCGTACATAATTTGGCATGCCTAAATTAGCCTAATGCTAGTCATTGTGCAAAAGATCGTTGATTGAACAACGGTCCATTACACTGTGAATAAACTTAAAGAAATTTCTTGTTATTAGATTTCGTCTTGCTTTTCTACATAGGAATTTCAATTTCTTTAAGTTGATAAAGTGGGTTGGAAAAACCACGAGCTTTCGAAGCAAGGTATTGAAAGGCTAAGGACTTGTAAGTGTGTTATAACAAGACAATAGAAAGTTGCATCCGGTTCTAGGTCACATTTGGACACGTCAATTACAAGTAAAGATTTAACTATATTTACTTATATGAAGAAAACAAAACAAAACAGTATCACCAGAAAAGCATAACAGTTAAGTAGCAA
Source organism: Primula vulgaris (assembly GCA_963920805.1). Taxonomy (NCBI): domain Eukaryota; kingdom Viridiplantae; phylum Streptophyta; class Magnoliopsida; order Ericales; family Primulaceae; genus Primula; species Primula vulgaris. Next base: position 25,168,673 of record OY987213.1, read on the forward strand.
GGTGAAACTCCTTTCTTAGCATTTGCGTGAACCGTTTGATATTGTATAGTAACAGCTGGGGCTTGGCCGCCCTGCTCTGCCCTATTTTTAAAATTTAAGAAGAGCACCATCCTTGTGTTGGTATCGTTTAGTGTCAAACGATATAGTACTAGTACAATCAGAGTAGAGTGTTCAGAACTTGCCCTTATCGTCAGTGTTAAAATGGGAATGTCGTGAATCAGACCCATCCAAAATGTGGACATAAGGTACATAGATCAAACTTTAAACGGTGACGAGACCTATAGGCCATACCATCCATTTGTTTCGCATATTGTTCATTTGCATGGGTTGAATTTTGAGATGCGTACATGCCATTTATACCGGGAAAAAGAGTGGAGATTTTGTGTATTTTTTTGAATCCGTTTAGTTAGTTTTCTTTTTTTGTCTCCTGTCAATCGGTTATTGTTGACTTTTGTATATATGCCTTTGATAGGGCAAAAGAGGGAGACAACGTACTAGATTTATGTTGTGGAAGTGGTGATTTGGCGTTTCTCTTATCTGAGAAAGTAGGTCCCAACGGCAAGGTTTGTTATTTTCCCTTTCCTTTGGATCCTTTTGTTTCAATTTACAAAAAGAACAAAAGATTTATCACACTCGCAATCTTTTACTACTATGACATTGCATTATTGAAAACACTATCTATGACCATATTTCGCAGGTAATTGGTCTTGATTTTTCAAAGGAGCAGTTATCAGTTGCTTCATCTCGACAAGGTGTACGGTCAAAATCTTGCTACAACAATATTATGTGAGCCCTGGTAATACTAATACAGCTATAGTGACTCACTGACAAATGAAATGTAATGTCAATTGTGATTCTTCTCATTTTCTTGTGTAATCATTTAGGCATAGGCAACTTTTTATGAAAACGTACATGAAAGGTTTTGTTTCTGATGCTATTGCTTAGGCAATTAGCTTGTGACTCGCATCATGATACTTGTGCTATTGCAGTTACGTAGTCTCGTAGCCATAAACTTGAATTATTTAGAGTACAATAATGTTTTTGAACATATCTGATAATTGTACTACAGGAATGATGATTTGGATTAATAAGAATCAAAATATGGCCACCAAATGTATTGTTAATGTCATCGTCGGTCGATTCTAAACCCTTGTTGATTTCAGATCCCAAATCTTTTAAGTCTACAAGCAGCATTCATTTATTTCTAATGGTCAATTGATAAACCAGAGGAGTGATGATAAGCAAACATAATTGCGCTTGTACATAATTTTGTTTGCAACTTCTCATCCACTCATTAAAAAAACAACAACCATGGGAGCGTCTAACCATTTCAAAATCGCCACTGAAAATTACAAAACAGACATTTCCACCTCATTATGCATACATTAACCGTGTATGCCTATCGTTGCTCAATTCAAAGGTATGAATAGTAAGTACTGTCTTGTAGGTGGATGGAGGGAGATGCCCTTGCTTTGCCATTTCCAGATTGTTACTTTGATGCAATTAGCATTGGCTATGGATTACGTAATGTGGTTGATTTTGGAAAAGCTATGGAAGAGATGTTTCGAGTTCTCAAACCAGGATCGATAACATCGGTCCTCGACTTCAATAAAAGCACCGATATCTTGGTTGCTTCAGTTCAGGTACTTCAGAAATTTAATAGGTGATATTCATCATCTTGTTCATGAACTATAAGTAAAAGCAATGTAGTTGACCTAAAGTTTTTTTTTTCTTGCTATCTATTTGCATATATGCAATTGGGAATTAGAATTCTTGGTGTCCCATTGTTGGATAGATATGTTGCATGATAAAGCATTCACTACAAGGTAGTGAAAGATATTCGTTTTTGCTGAACTTGTTATAAATTTCTTCCAACCTCGTTCTCATTTTACGTGGTTTCAGTTTTTGAGTATGAGCAATTCCGGGGAAAATGAAAACAATTTTAGTTAATGTTCTTCATTTAAACAAACAGTAGAATAATTTCCCATCAATATATTCGCTTTACTTCTAGCCTAATCCTGAATTTAGATTTGTATGCTGTAACCAGCTAGTCTTTTTCTTTAAATTCTTGCTTGTTCAGGATAGATCATTTTGTTATAATATATTGATATCCATCTCTAAATTATAAGCAAGGAAATTTTGACAAAGTGAAACTGGTTTTGTAAGGATTGGATGATAGACAATGTTGTCGTCCCAACAGCAAATGTTTATGGAGTTACAGAGGAGTACAAGTATCTCAAAAGCTCGATTCGGGGATTCTTAACAGGTCAATAATTTGTATTATGAAAATTCAACATTTCTTGTTTTGTTAAAATACTCTCTTTCTTATATATCATTTCTATTATGGTTATGCCTTGCCGACTCCTTGTTACATTTGCACATGACTTTTGCCAAAAGATAAAACAGAACATTGCAGATGGTTTTGAAAGTGCATCGTGTTTGGCTGCATTTTTTGATCAAATAAGCTGGCTTGTTTGAGGCCGAGAGAATTTGGGCTGATTCATCTCAAAATATCTCTTTCTAGGCGACTAGGCCCTAAAACTAAAAAACACCTGTCTATAAGAATTGCCAACCAAATGTACGGCAGCTTATAACCCAAAAAAGAAAAACTGAGCTTAATAGCTGCAATCGACAAGCCTGAAATCTATAACTAGTTAAATTTGATGATATTTTACTTGATGTCAAATTTGGTGGTTTCTTAAATTGAGACACTAGATTAAAAAAACTTTCAAGTAAACATCATAATTGATTTCAAATGTTTCTTTCGTCCGAAAAGGATAACAACATGAAATTGAAACTAATGCGTCATTGGATGCCTTCATTGTTTTTATCTGCTCTTTCTTCTGTTTGAGAATATCTGTTTATTCATGTTTTGCAGGACGGGAGTTGGAAAAGCTTGCTTTAGATTCAGGATTTTCAAAAGCAAAGCATTACCAAATTAGTGGAAGATTGATGGGAAATCTTGTAGCTACACGATAGACGGATTTTTATGTTTCATAATTAAGTCCCGTTATTAATCCAAAAGGGTTAATAGATGGATTCCATGTTTCATAATTCAGTCCTGTTAATCCAAAGAGCTATTGTAAAGTTCTCAATTCTTACCTGATGTATTTTTTGTCTTCATGTTCTGAAAGTATTCAGTTAACGGAGTTCTTTTTTCCACATATCTTCTTTTTATACTTTGATGTTAATTACTACGTAAAGAGACCTTAGAATTTAGATATCAGACTAGGGACACGCCACGTGTCATGTGTGCTAGTAGTAAAATACAAATTTTGCTAATTGATTCATCATCTTCTTTTAGACATTCTTGGAACAAATTAAATGCAAATGTAACCGACCATGTCTGCAAGTTTCTTGTTTTTTTTTGGTTTTTTTTGATAATAAGAAACATTTTTAAACATCGGAAGCAATAAAAGCCCACAAGTGGGGCACCTCGGAAACACTTAAAATTCCTACATGGGATATAAAATGATTAGCTATCCAATGTGCGGGCTTGTTATTTAGTCTCGGACACCACTAGAGTCTCCAAGTTCTTCTCCGAGTTTAATCTCTAATGTACTCCACCATTGCTTCGATTTCCCATGGAGGCGCGATCGATGTTTCAGCACACACCGATATCAAAGTCTGATTATTCGATTCAAAAATGACAAGAGGCCAATGCTGTTTTTTAGCACGAACACATGCCATATGTAAACCCCACGTTTCAGCCATAAGTGGCGAGCCTGCTTTTCTTCCCAAGCTCGGCTTATATATTTTATTCGCGTCGGCTCCGATCTTTCAAGGTATCTGCTTCGGTTGATGTCTCCTTCAATGGCGAGGTGTTCTTTTGTGCCTGCACAAGAAACGAACAGGGGCCCGGGGTTGGTACCAGGTTTTCCCTCTCCGACGATCAAGTCAGTATTAGTATAGACTGAAGGTAGGAATATAGTTAAGGGTGAGGGATTGGTCCAGTTACAAGTCGTGGCGTCAGGTGTCACGGTTGATATTCTGGTGGTCCGGGTTGTTTTAGCTTTATCTCTCCTCTCTGTTTTTTTGTGTCCCCCTCTAATTGGTATTAGTGGGGGTATTTATAGTCTGATCAGAGGCGTATTAGCCCTTGGATCACTACACTGTCTAATAAAGATCCAACGGCTTCAGGTCATTTATGACTCTGACAATGGTACTGTTCATCGGCCGGGGCCCACAGGACTGGCCTGTGATTGGGCCACGTCGATGAAACACGTAAAGGGTCCCCCAAGGGAGCAGCAGCATTAATTGGGGAAGTGTACTCGACAAGCTTCTCCGGGCCGGCCTGGACACGGTCCGGCCCCTCAAGATCCGGGGTGACGCGTTACCCATGGTTGACAGGCCCGGATCGCCAGCTGTGGGGTTGATATCGGTCCGGACGAGGGGGTACCGACATCCCCTCGCCAATAAGTGTTGACGACGCTCTCATAGACGCACCCCAAACATCAACCATGTCTCCTTTCGAGTCTCTAACAATAATACCGATACCAGCTAATTGTTATGCATTTATAAACGATGCATCGACATTAATTTTTAGAAATCCTAACGGAGGTCTCGTCCATTTACTAGGCATTGATGCATCCGTACGCTTAGGTGAATCTAAACCAGGATAATAATACTCCTTTAGAGTGTCATTATAGGACCGCACTGCTTTTTTTAGAATGTTCTCCGGATTAACTTTTGTTTGGTTAAAAACATTCTCATTTCTTCCTTTCCAAATTTCCCAACATATATATGTTCAAAATTAACTCAACTTTCCCCTGCTTTAGATTAGCATCTTCCAAAAGAGATTCAAACCACGTTGATGTCGAGGTAACCCTATGAGGATCGATACACAAACCCAAAGGCTGCCGAACCATAAAGTCATAACCCAGTTGCACTTAAGAAACAAATGTTCAGTTGTCTCTTTTTCGGCATTACAAAGCGGGTACATAGGTGTAATCAGTCAACGCATTGATCAACATTCTCCAGAAATTTTTTTAGATTCTTGGCGACACTCTAGCTGACCAAACAGCCTTCCAAACTTTGGGTCCGGGTTGGTATGAGGAGCTAGGGCCCAACTCAGAGTTATTCGAACTGAGTGCCGAATAACCGGATTTCACTGTGTATATACCATCCTTTATATTATATAGTGCCAGATCTCTTTATCTTCATCTCCTTTAAAGCTGATTAGAATAGTACAAATACGATTTGCTTGCTCCCTTGAAACTACACTTCTCAGCAACTCACACCATTCCATGTCTTTGATGATTCCTTGATGAAGTCACTGACTTTATCAAAGTCGCAGTCATTCGGCTTAACAGTATCAATGTTAAAAGCCTTCCTTCCATGGTACCCATTTGTCATACCAAAAATTAACCGACTCCCCCATTACGTACATGCCATGCCATGCACCTTAACCCTTTTAAAATCACATTTCTTCCTTCTAGAAGACTAGACCAAACCCACGACGCTCGACGGCCTTTAACATCATTTTTTTTTATTGGCTTTTCGCTTTTACATCACCCTTTCTACTGTTAGGCGGACCATCTGTAATATTTGGACATTCTTTTTGGGATTTGAAAATTCTTTTCTTTGCATGTAAGGTAAGCTTTGATGCACTATGACCAAATAAAGAGATGTATTATTTAGTCTGAAATCTACAGATTAAAAAGATTTAAAGGGTAAATTTTCAATTCATTAATTGTGTCAGATTGTTCCATTGGAAGAAAATCAAGGAGACTTCCTCCTCTTCTAAATCATTTCTTATAAATAGCACGTTAAATTCTGATTCATTTCTATAAAACAACACGTTTCGTTTTGTTGATCAATTAGGAAACTGACTAAATAGTAATGATATAAGTACAACATAAAGCATAAATTAGGTGTAGTAACATCCGATTAACTCCTTTTAATATTTTTGCGCATTGTCATAGTCAGAATATCATAGGCAACAAAATCATCGTTATCAATCAGATTCAGACCTCTGGTATGGTATTAAGTCTATTAGATATAGACCGTCTTTACTTTCTACTAAAGAGTCAAGTGGGTAACTAGGACTATCAGACTATTCTAGTGTGCCAATTCTTTTGGAGTGTTGAATTTGTACCTTCGTTATTTCCTACCTTTATGAAACAAATTTATCGGATTACCGCAAAAAACTACTGATTTTGTGTTATTTTAGAGTAGAGACTTTGATTATGAAGGAGCTTCCGCTGGTCCCGGTGACCAATTTCATTTCAAGGCAGTTTGCATCATCTGTGCTGAACATTTATGACCATAAATCTTGTGTAGTCGTATAACGCCTAGCATAAAATTCGTGTGGCTATTGTGTAATATCATTCAATTTTTTTTATGATAAGCAAAAATAAAATAAAAATGATAGGCGTTTTACGATGAGGAACATTATCATACTGTTGCACATGATAACGTAAATATGAATTGGTTCACATCCATGATACTACTTCCACTATAGGTATGTCTTTTTTTTTTTCTTTTTTTTTTTGAAATAACACTATAGGTATGTCTAAGTGAGAAGAATAACATCAACTACTTCCACCTCATCTTCTTATCGGTATATTTTGGGAAAAAGTATTTTAGATTATTTAATAAATAAATTAATTGATACTCATTATTAGTTTATACTATTATACGTGAAGTGGTAATATATTTATGATTCTCTTCTTCCCTTTTTTCCCATTCTATGTAATCAGTAGTATATTCATTACCATAAATATTAAAATATCAAATGTTCAGAAAAATTGTATATTAAGAGAATATAAAATACTTCATTTCTCATTTACTTATATTAATAACACTAGATATTGTAATTGTAATAGGATATACTATAATCATTTAATAACACAATGACGTAGACCAATTAAATTAACGGCCTAGGAAAGCCGGGTATAACTAGAAATTGGAGTATAACTATAAATTGGAGTATTAGACTCTTTCCCACATGGGAGTACTCACACTCCTCTTTTATTAGTCATTGCATCTTGTTTATTGAGAATCCTTGTGTGGGCTATCCTAAAATAGAAATATAATATTAAAATATATTAACTAATAAAACCCTAATAAAACAATTGGAAACCCTTATGTAGCCTACCGTTAATTAAAATAAAAATAGAAAAGTGTTATTTGTAATTTATTCTATCATTATCTTAGTTTTCACGGTATATATATATATATATATATACTAGTAATCGTGCCCCACGCGTTGCGTATGCGGCGCGTAATGCAATAAAAATATATAAAATATGTATAGTTATGATATAAATATGTGGATAATACAAAAAAAATAGTTTAAGATTTAAAAGAATATTTGGTTGTTAAAGAGGGATAATTAGTTTTATTACTTTTTACTTTTTATATTTTTATGTGAGTATGATATTATTGTAATTAATATAAATGTGTAGGAGTATTTTTGAAAAAAAATGTTTAAATTGGACAGTTTTATTTAAAATGTGTTGATTTATTATAATAGAACGAGATATATCTATATCTATATATATATATATATATTGATTTTGAAGGAGTGTATGCGAAAACATAGAGGTAAGAAAGAAGACAAATGGAATGGGCATATGAGAAAATTCCAATGTAATCTTATCATATTAATGTTATTGTATTTCTAACCATCAGATCAAAACAAACCAAATCTAGTGGTTAATATGGGGAGATTCTGAACACTCCTTCGCTATACATGAGGAGTCCAAATCTTTTATCACTTTCCGTGCACTCTTTCTTATTTTCAATCAAAATTTAAATTTTCATAACTTATACCGCAACTTTATAAACTTTTATATTATATTGTATTTAAATTTTAAAATATTTGAACATAATATTGTTTTAGATAATTTTTTTAATATTCAATGTTTAATTTACACTAATTTATATATTTATTCCAAAATAAATTTTGTGTGAATTTTATTTTAAAAATAATTATTGGAATGTATTGATACATGTATTATAGTAATTGTATAATTTTTTTCAAGTTTTTAGAATTTTTTTTTTGAATAAAATAAGCAATGAGACACGAAAAGAGATAGAGAAATGAGGTATAAGATTTGGAATCATATAAGAGAGTCTGATACTGTTTCACATAACTAGTGATAGAAAATTTGGACTTTGACCGTGTGTGACTCATGTATTTCATAATTTAGAGAAAATTAAGGATTGGTCCACGAAAACAAAAGTATTTAAGGATTGGTCCGGCTATAAAATTTATTTAAGGATTAGTCCATTATTTCTGAAACTAATTAAGGATTGGTCCACTATAAAAGCTCTTCCAATTCTATTTATCTAATTAATCATTCTCTCTCTAAAAAAAAAAAAAAACAGCTTTCAGATAAAATATTTTCTCCCCCAAATCTCTCTCTCTACCTACATACCCACATACATACATACCTCCGCCTTCACCTCCGCCGCTGCCGCCTCTTCCTTCCGTCGTCTCCGGACGCTGTCTCCACCGCCACATGTCTTATATCTCTCCCACTCTCTCTCTCTATATATGCATATATATGTATATGTATATCTATCTATATATATATGTATATATATATATATATCTATGTATATATATCTATACACCCTTGCTGGAGTAAACAAATGGTCATATTGTGACAAAGAAGGAGTTAGCTCCAAAACCTTCTGCTAGGAAAGGGAAAACTAGCAGACTGTTTGCAACACGCAGCAAAATGGTAACACGCAGCAAAAGAGTACTGAATAGTTTCCGACTAACATACAAGCTGAAGTTGCAATAGACTGTTTTTTTTTTTTTAGACTGTTTTTTCAGACTGTTTTCAGACTGTTTTTTTCAGATTGTTTTTTTTCAGACTGTTTTTTTTCAGACTGTTTTTTTCAGACTGTTTTTTTAAAACTGTTTTCAGACTGTTTTCAGACTGTTTTTTTACGTTTTCAGACTTTTTTTTTTTTTTTTACGTTTTTGGATTTTTTTTTTTTACGTTTTCAGACTGTTTTTTTTTTACGTTTCTGAATTTTTGTTGATTTTAGATTTTTGTTGATTTTTTGGGATTTTTTTTGATTTTTTTAAAAAAATTCGTGTTTTTTCGAGGTTTTGCCTCTTTTATTTTTTTTTTTGATTTTTTCATATTTTTTTTATTTTTTTATTTTTATTTTCTGGAATTTTTTCTGATTTTTTACATTTTTATTGGTTAGTTAGGGGAAATGGACCAATACTTAATTAGTTTCAGTTTCATGGACCAATCCTTAAATACTTTTGTTTTCATGGACTAATCCAAAATTTACCCCATAATTTATTTATTTTGGACAATATTTTTCTACAACCTATTTTGTAAAGATTTACTACAAACTTCCTATAAATATCATTTTCTAATTGGCCCAATTATGATAGAGAATCAATTGTAATTTATCTTTCTATTTTCTTTTTAGCTTTTCATTCACTTTTAGATCGAATATAATTAACAAGAAACTTTTTATACAAATCATTTTATATTAATGTTTGAATACAATCTTGAATGTTGGTGATACCGACTAATTGATTTTTGAAAGTAATAATTTAAATAAAAAAAATTATATATTTCACACAATGAAATGAATTTCGTAGTCCGTTGATAGTAGTAATCTTATAAATTACCAAACTTGCAAAAATTAGTATCATTTTATATTATACCTAATACAAAATTATAACAACTCTATATATGTATCACCGACTAAAATGTAAATAAATAAATTCTAAGTGGTTGGTTTTTTGGTGACTTTTTATATGATCAAAATATTTTATCAAGTCTTTCTAACTTTTTTTAAATCTAAAACGGGTTAATTAGTTTGCTAACAGAAATAAATCAGAATAGAGACCATGAAAAATTAAATATTTATCATAATTCATCAATCATTATATATGACATTTGGAAGGGACGTTGTTGAAAATCAACGTAGCTAGAGTTTGTAGAAAAAAATATTATTTACCCCCTTTATGACTTATGAGTTTGTAGAGAAATTAGCTATGCATGAGTAGAAAATCAACCTTAGCTAGTTTGTAGAGAAATTAAAATTTTGCAATTCTCTACTTTTAAACTAGTGGCCTTACCTTTTCCTTAAAAAAACAGCATAAGTAAATAGTGTATGAGTTTGGCAGCGCCACCACGAACATATATAATTCATGACAATTTGATATTTATGAAAGACTTAATTTGCATGTAGTTTTGAGTCAATCATATAGTTTTTACTTTCAAATGCACATCATTTTGCTATCAAAAACACTTTACATTTTTTGCTATATATACTACCAAAGTAATGAATCTTTTGATCTTCGATAAACCGATGACTATTTTTTGCTAAATATCGATCAATTTGTTTGAAAGTCTGATGTTTCGATCGGTTGTTTGCCATCATTTTTACATCTTTTTTGGCGTGGAATCGTTTGTGATGAGAGACAATAATTTGATGATTTTAAAGAAAACAAACAATAACATTGGATGTGTATGACTCAAAATGCACTGAAAATCCATTCAAATGTTGAAATATAAATTAAGGTGGAGTTCCTAGACTTGAGCAATAATAATATGCGCATGCAAATGTATGAGAAAACAAATTAATTTTTTTATTTATTTTTGCATAAGCAGCAGGAATATTAATTGATTGGAACCAGGTGCGCATGCCACCTCACCATCTCCAACGATATAATCTACTCTCTCTTTTATTAGTACCAATCGGTCCAATACCATCTAGAGGAATAACAATTAGAGTTTAATTTCCATCATGAGTTCACTAAAATGATTTTTGATTAAATAATTCTCAAAATATTTAAAATTTGACATGATTGGTCTCTAAGGATATTGAAAATCATAGTAGTAAACTCGAGTATAGTTTTCTCAAAGTAAGTCCGTCATTTTTTATATTTGCTGTTGTTGGTAATGTCTCATATTGTTTCCCAATTCCTATATTGTGAAAAAAAAACCGTAATACTTAAATGACTCAATTTTTGAGATTGGGGGTTTTCTGTAATCCTTGTTCGCCTGCATGCAATCCATTATCCTTGTATATCGAACGACGTAGAAGCATTCCATTCCATTGGAAAAATAAAAAAAAAATTACGTTATTTAGTTATGGTGTAACTCGAGAGTTGGAACCTGATCCGCCGATCAGGGTGACGGATTTCAGCGATGTAACCCCTTTAATTAGCATTGCAGAAATTCACTATATACACATCATTTTTTCTAGACTATTACTGGTACTGTAGATATATATATAAGTTAAAGCTAATTAGGATTCAGGACCGAATAGAATATAAGTCCAAGTTATGGAGATCATTGGTGTAATTTACTAATTATAATTACTAATGTATTAGCTCGCTCATCATGCGCACAAAACGACAACTTGTAAAGTTTTGGTGTTTGGTGTATGAGTAAAAAAATTAGTGCCTCCTGTTGCTTAGAATAAGAATAAGACTAAATTTGCACTTTTTAATGATTCTTGGAATTTTTAATTATCACATCCATAATTGACAACGTCATATACAGGTGCATGGCCCTACTACAGATCTCGCGACTAATCTGGCTCCATTTTTCTGGTCTCTTCATTTTTTTTTATGTTTATTTTCTTATATTTATGTTGTTGAAACTTTTCTTAAACTTTCACAGTTTAGTTTAGAAGTGTATCTAATTATGTGGAGCGAATTTCAGAGATAGCATGCACAAATATTACATTAGTTTACCCTAAAAAAAGTGTGCATGCATGGTATACAAGTTTTTTGTTTAAAGTGAATTTAACTATTTTTAGCTTGTTACATATAACTACCCAAAAAAAAAAAGGGTATGTTTCCTCGACTGAAGATACTATATATATTAACTTAAAATTTCCATGTTTTAACTTGGAGGAGCCAAATCCTCGAGACGCTTTTAGTGGGGAAAAGCCAGAGTCTCATAGATTATGCAGAACAAGCCCTTAGGCCATGCAAGCATGGCTATGTATTAATCTGTAAGAAACTTGTTTCGTCGTAGTTATATATGCTCAATTTACATATTTTTTGTTCTCTTCCTGTTTTAAAATATGTTTTAATAATTGGTCAGTTTATTTTAAAAAAAGTGGCTTTGGTAAAAGACAACTAATCAAATAGTTAAATAAACCAATTTAGTTATTCCTAACCACAACTAACAAGTCTTAAACAAATCTACATATCCATCACAGATTTGCAATTGGAGAATTAATAAGTGAGAACTTCCCTCTGAAAATATTTAAATAGATATGGTATACTAAAGATATGTCAATATAAAAAAATACAACCTGACACAAAGAACATCTAGGGAAGGGAGAAAGAGAGAGACAAAGTAAAGCAAATTACTTTAAAAAAAAACCCATGTAATTCCTATCTGTCCCCATTGTCCAAAGTCTAAAGAATAACACAAAATCATTACACATTATGCCCCAAGCTATGAAAATTCCCCACAATAAAGCTAAAGTGTTAGTCTTTGTGTTGAAGACTGGAAACACTACTCCATACCACACCACCAACCCCTTCTCTCATACTATAATTCCTTACGAGTAGTATTTTTTAATACACAATCATTCATGTGTATTTTTAAAGCAAACTCTTCTCATTTAGATTAAGAAGAAATTAACACCTTGAACAATATTTCATTATATACTCATAAACTCTTCTCATTTGTTTTGAAAAATATCAAGAATGAAGAACCAAAATAATACTCCATAATGAAGAGTTTTGATTGCATAAACCTGCTCAAAAGTTGAGAGAGGGAAATCTCTTTAAACCCTAATGCACTTAATTAGTAGTAAGCTCACAAGAAAATGACTAACTACCTAACACATGTGAACTCATAAATTAAGAAAATGTAAGTTTGGGAGTTCAAGACGGTTAAATAAATAAATAGAAAAATTAAACAGCTCTAACGAATAACACAATTATCTAATCGCAATTGGTCACGTCTGTCTTTCAAGCCTCTACAGTTTATCTTGCAAAGCACTCCCACTTGTATTAGATCAGTCTCAAGTTCGATTTTAAATTCTAATTTTATTTTTTGTAAAGAACTTTCTTTTGCTTGTTTTATATTGCGCATGTCTTGGCCATAATCCAAGGAATACTTATAATATCTCCATACTCACTGACCCACATGTATGATGTATCTAACTACTATATAACAAAAGAAAAAAAACTTATTTTTACTAGAAAATTAGAACATGCCAAGGTATGATGCCATAGAGAGAGAAAGAAGTTATATTGGAGCATTGAAATATGAGAAAATAAATTGGGTTCCTAAAAATGGTGTTATTTGGTGGGGAGATGTGCTACAACAAATGTGATTCCATAACAAGACAGCACCATCTTCCAAAACTTAAAACAAAAAGAGTTGTACTCCTAGTACAAGAAGAAACAAAAGGAAAATATTCCTCTAGGATGGATTTTAGCAGATGTAAATTCTCCTCAATCATTTCTGTTTTTGTATTCTTCTTCCTCTTTGGTCCTATTTCTGTTTTTGGAAATAAACTTCCGGCCAATCAAACGTTCCGGTCAGGCGAACAGTTGCGGAAAATGGAAGTTGTTCGAAACCGTCTCATGAAGATCAATAAAGCTAGTTTGAAAACAATTCAGGTGATTTCATTATTTGTTTCTGTTATCAGTTAGTTATTGTTGGCCAACCACTGGTCCACTATATGTTCTTATTGCTAAACTATCATCTGTAGTTTGATCTTCTAGGCAAGTATTTTTAACTCGTTATTTTAGATCTTTTTATTAGAGAGGATACACCATATCACGTGGAAAAAATGTCCATTTAGAAACAGTATATATTTTCACGGAAGGTTATGGCTAAAGTTATTTATTTATTTTGCAAAATGAGATCTCCTATAAATTCGGAAACGAAAAAAGGTATACAAAATGGATCTTAACTCTTTAAGTTATGGTATTCCATAATGATAATAAAGAGCATTTTTAACTCTGAGAGTAAGATTAAATGTGGTATAGATTGCAAGATAGCAGTTCTAGTAAATAATGGCTTTCCACTACACATTCCTCTGTCTTGTATTCTCTTATTTCTGTCACATTTAAACTATTTCTAAAAAAAACACCTTTTTTTTTTTCAGAGCCCAGATGGTGATATGATAGATTGTGTTCCATCTCATCAACAAATAGCATTCGATCATCCAGAATTAAAAGGACAGTTTCCCCTGGTTAGTAAGTTCAACTCCTGTTACTTTGTCTAACTACTATTTTTTTTTTTTTTGCGTAAATAAGATAACTACCTGACGAGCTGGTAATAAATTTATCATACAACTAATGAGTGGTAAATGAGGTAGAAGTGAATTCCTTATGACCCTCTTTTACTACAAGCGAAAAGATTTCTTTTTATTATCTATAAGGATCTTTGTATACATAAAAAAAGACTTGGTGTGTGCAATTAAAAAGTTATAATATTTGTCTCGTAATATGATATTATTGATCAGGATCCACCAGAGAGAGCAAAAGGTTATAGATCAAGGGGAAGTAACCCAGAAACTTTTCAGCTTTGGAGCACAAATGGGGAATTTTGTCCGGATGGAACCGTTCCAATTAAAAGAATAACTGAACATGATTTTATTAGAGCAAGTAATATAGACAATTTTGGGAGAAAAATAGCAAATCCGGTTCGAAGAGAGTCAACTAGCAGTGGCCATGAGGTTAGCTAAGTTCCTGATCATACCATGATTTTATTAAATCGTTCTAGTCATGCATAATTTGCATTTGTTTATCCTTAAATATCATATACTCGCGAGTTAAACACAGTTAATTCATGAAAAGGACACTGTCATGACACCATTTATGCATTTGCAGCATTATAAGTTCCCGAAAGTGGTATATATGATTTCGAACTCAGTATTTTATTACCATCGTCTTTCATGCACTTTCACTTTAAAAACTTTCACAAATTCTACTCATCTAATGTTTTTTTTTTCAATTCATTGAAGAAAAGAGACTCGCTTGAAGATAAAGTTACTTATATACGAATTTAGAAACCTTTTTGTGGTGGCAGAGTATTTGTTCCATTTTTAAACTGTGTAACATTCTTACTATAGATTCATTTCCACTTGCTCTATATTACAGGCAATTAAAGACACTTAAAATGCTGCTACCTTCCTTTCACATAAATTGGAACCTGACGAAAACATGGCAATTCGAACCTGATAAAATTTGAACCCGTAACAATTGATTTACATACCATCACATTTCCCCCTCCTTAGGAGTGTTTTCTTATAGTACCTCGTTGAACTCATTATTATTAATTTTCCTATGTAGCACGCAGTTGGGTATGTGACGGGAGAACAATATTACGGAGCAAAAGCTAGTATAAATGTATGGGCGCCTAATATAGAGAATCCTTACGAGTTCAGTTTATCACAAATTTGGGTCATTTCGGGCTCTTTCGGAGATGACCTAAATACCATCGAAGCCGGTTGGCAGGTTTGATCTCATTGCTATTTAACTTAAAAATATCAAAATATTAAGGCACAATTTCGATGTGGAATGGGATTTTAATTAAGTGGGATACTATAAATTATGCATTATCATTTTAGAATTGCAAGTTTAGCAGTGTTTTTCATTTAAATGAGAAAAACCTAAATGTAAATAATTTATTATATAATAGATGGTTATCAATCATTACATACCATAAAAGTTAATTTCGTTATATATTTGCAGGTCAGTCCGGAGCTTTATGGGGACAACCATCCCAGGTTCTTCACTTATTGGACAGTAGGTTTCTTTTACATTTATTTTTAAATATTTCATATTTTCGTCTGTTAAAATATAGGTTAATTTCGTCTATGAAAATATTTAAAACTAGAAACATATTTTAATTTGACAGAGTGATGCATACCAAGCAACTGGGTGCTACAATCTGCTATGTTCTGGCTTTGTTCAGACTAATAACAAAATTGCAATTGGAGCTGCTATTTCACCAACATCTTCATTTGATGGTGGCCAATTTGACATCAGTTTACTTATTTGGAAGGTAACATAACTAGAATTTATTACTTTAGATTGGTTAATTGCATTTGGATCACCAATGTTTGGGTTTTGTACTTGTTATACCCCTCAGTGTTAAAAAGGTAAATATACCTTAAGTTTGGCAGGATCTTGATTTGTATTTGTTAAATTTGCACAATATTCATCTAGAAAATCGCTATTTTACATATGAATGTAACAAATTGAGATAGGAGGAATCAAAAATCCATGTATGCAGAGTTAGATTTACTCTTAAGGTTGGTTATGAAGATCATGCTCCTATTAAGTTATCAGTATAATTCACATATAAATCAGTCTTATTCAGTATTTTTTTTTTTCAATCTTGATATATTCCTAGTTTGAGTACTTCACAATTTAAATATCAAATTCTAGAAGTGAGTAAGTGGACAGAACTGTAATATCGGGGTCAAATCTGTCATATCTCTAAGATTTGATAATAAACACTGTTGCAAACAAAACTACATAAGAGTTTTTTTTTTAATAAGTATCTCATGCGGTGTGAAACTGATCGTATTTATTTTCTATCATGCAGGACCCAAAACATGGAAATTGGTGGCTTGAATTCGGATCGGGGATTCTAGTCGGGTACTGGCCCGCATTCTTGTTCACTCACTTAAGAGAACACGCCGGGATGGTCCAATTTGGGGGTGAAATTGTAGATAACAGCCCAACCGGATCCCATACGAAGACCCAAATGGGTAGTGGGCATTTTTCAAAGGAAGGCTTCTCCAAATCGTCATACTTTCGGAATTTACAGGTTGTCGATTCAGATAATAGTTTGGTCCCGTTAAAAAATCTTCAGGTGCTAGCAGATCACCCAGATTGTTACGATATTCAAGGCGGTATTAATAGTGTTTGGGGTAATTATTTTTATTATGGAGGACCCGGTCAAAACCCGAAGTGCCCATGAGGGGTGTAATGTTACCGGTTTCATTTTTGGGGTTAATTGGTTTTTTATTTCAGTTAAAATTTCTTTTCTCCCATCTGGTCGTTACGTTAAATTCATATTTGTATTAGTCTACTAGGTGATCCATTTTTCCTCCCATCTTTAAAGGGCTTTAATGTAAATGACTAGAAGGCAAAACAGTGAATACAATTTTGATGTAATTTTTTGTCTAGTACTTGTAGTACGTCTTCAACTTATTTTGTATAGCAGTGAGTAAGAATCGTTGTTACATTGTTGCGCAAATTTGAAATAGCAGAATGCAGTTTCACGCCTTCAATTTAAGACAGAAGTACTTTCTTTGATTTTCTGACAAAATGCTTCCTCGTAAAATCATTTTTTTCTTAAGAAAAAAAAAATGACATTTTGCAATTAATAGTAGTTGATTAGAATCATATAGAAGGTAATAGAACTTATAATTAAGTGCAAAATCAGTACATATCAATATCATAGATTGGAAATGGTAATCTACTACAAACTTTGAAGGCTTGTATATTTATGATTCATTTACTTGTGATAATCTCAGTATGTCAATGATGATTATTAATGCACTTCATATACATAATACGAGTAAAAGATTTCTATAGCGACACAAATTTTCTTTCATTTATCATAAAATAGCCGACTTTAGTTGCCATTCTAAGGAATTTGGAAACCAGGAACAGATTATTTCATTAAACTGGGGTCTCTATTATCTTCCAATTTTTTAGATTATATTCCCTTGTGTAACATTTTATACCATGTTCAGCGGAAAACAAACATGCTAGATGACATATTTTCTCGGATCAAGATCTTCATTTTCATTTTTCTAGACTAGGATATCTAAAAATACCGAGACATTGACAATAGTGAACAATGAAAGATTTAGAATAAAAAGGCCCAACCTTTTAACTAAGATTCTAGATCAAGACTCTTTTTAAGAAGGTTTGACAATTTAGAAAGCGGAGCAACTTAAAATAGAAACGAGGAAAGGAAAACAATCAACATATAAGCAGGAAGAAAGTACTAAAATTAAAAATGATCATCAACCTCAACCATAAGTGCATAATCCAGAAACCAGATTTGTTAAAAAATAAAATAAAAATCAAACTGTCATCATTATCAAATCATTCTATTTTTCTTAGGCCAAACAAGGTCCATATGATTTCTTCAACGAGCCAGCAAGAAATTGCAAGGTGGTGAAGGAGAAACCATCAGTTACGTAACTTTCGTTGCATCTGTATACTTAGAAATGGACCAAGGCATAGATGTTTATAAGCTGTAAGCATTGGCAATTTTAAGCTTGCCACACCAACAGATCCGCTTGCGAATACCACATCCTTTGTCTGTCTTGTCATGAATAAGACAATAACAAAGCTCATAAGCCCTAAACCCGAAAACAATGCTCTCAACATTTTCCAAAACAAGTATTTGTTGTTTCCAGCCAACTAATCTCACCAATATTCAACTGTTTTACTTGTCAAGCAATCACCTGTAACTTATAAACGAGGAGGCTACTACCGCTGAAAAAATGAGGAGAAATAGAGGAAAGAAATGAAATCCTATAATCCCCAAACTTGAACCAATTACCCAAAAAGTGTCATATATTTCTCAAGTCCACACTAACACAAACCACTTTTTTCTTTGTGCAAATAACTCAAAACTAAAATGACTAACTAAATAATTAAGTTATAGCATTCAAAACAACCTTGATAACATGTAAAGAAAAATACAGTAAAATCCCTGTTAATTAATAACGTCAGGGCCGTGATATTTAAATAATTTAAAGACTTAATAATTATACAATATATAGATAATTTTTAAATTTAATGAGTGTCATTCAGTTTAGTCAACAATGCAAAAATAATTCTATAAAATAAACAGACAACAACAGAATCATATTTAACTAAATTGGCTTAGTTATGTTTGTAATTTATGGAGAACTACTTAAATTATGAAATGGATGAGACCACATATTTCTAAAGGAGTTTTAAGAAGAAAAAAAACCTATTAGATAATTGATTATTTTTATTTAATACTTGAGACGGTGATTATTTAATACATTTAATACTTGAGACGGTGATTTGGGGAGAACTACAGTACAGCTGCCCTTGCCTCCCCAAATCACCGTCTCAAACAACCTTTTCCATTACAATATGATTACAGATTCAACCTACCAAACAGTGAATCCTAGCTCACAACATAAAGCATCTTTGTACTACCTTTTGAAGAAATATAATTGCGTTCAAGTTGACGAACACCAAGCATCGTTATACTTGCTTTTAAGATAATGCCATTTTGGACCAAAAAAATAAATGAGAACACATAAGTTTTGCAATTTTACCATTCTTAATGAGGTGAAGCTTTCTTGCAGTCGCATGCACCTAGACAGTGAAACATAGAACCAACACCTAGACATGCGCACTTAGTGCAGAAGGAAGGACTAGGACCATCTACGAAACTCTTGATCAGAGGAGCAGAATATCGACACAGAAGTTGATGTGTGCAGATAAGCAGAAAAAGGTAAAGATGTGTTCACAAAGCATTTGGTTGGAGCAGAGCACAAGAACCAACTAGCAGGAGATGTTGCAGTCCCAGCCTAAACCAGCCTCAAAACATAAAATATAGAAGTTTGAAAAAAGTAAACAATGGCATCATCACTAAGTCCTTGATTAAAGTTGATGCATCTTCAACCAGTCAGCAGAAAAAAAAGGGAAGAAAATATCATCAGTTTTTTATTTAAATTAACAACTAAAAATGGACTAAAGCATCTTATTGTAAATAGCATTAGCGAATTCAAACTGTTAGACCACCAGGTCATAAAATATTATTCTAGAAGAAAAGGAGTTTTGTAAATATGTAAGCACTAAACTAGAAAATAATGTTCCCAATAATTACTAGACTCTGCGATAACTACCATTGCCCCAGTCTCTGCTATAATGACTGTCCCAACCCAACATTCAAGTTGACCAACACCAAAGAATCCTTACAGTTCCTTTTTCCGAGAGGAAAGTGGATTTAGAGATAATAGCTGAGAACGAAATCCACATTAAGAGTAAAAATATTACCGATTTTTAATCAGGTGGGGCTTTTTTGCAGATGCATGCATCAAAATGTTGAAGACCTAAATATCCGCACCTTGTGCAGAAGGGTAGTTTAGAAGCATCCGTGAGTCGATACTAGACGCGAAGAGAAGAATAACGACAGAGAGGGTAGATGAAGGCAGGTCAGCCTACAATAGATAACATGTGTTCGCATAGCATAAAGTAGAGGAGATCATAAGAAACAGTTAGCAGAGGTGGTACAGGCATGTGCGCATCGCGTTAACCAAAGAGATGTTGCAGTCTCAGCTAAAATCAGCTTCACCCACAAAATGTAATATGTCAGAAAGGTCAGAGATGCATCACTAAATGCTAGTTCAAATGCAGTTCTTAACGTTCTGAGACTGACTTTTTTTTAAAGCTATGTAGGTGCCTTCCAAGAAAAAAATGTCACGACTGAATGATAATATACAATTGAGGTCCTTGTTTTACAACATACTTAACCAGATTTAAAAATTAAAAGCTAGTAAGGTAGTAACGTAGATAACCATAAGACCAATTACGTATGAATATGATCAATAGCCCACAAACTAGCGGGTTAGCTATTTTTTAAAATTATAGAGAAGATCTTTTAGATATGCTCCCGTCATAACAAACAATGGGTGCCACACGCAACACCTCGTAACCACACATTTTGAGGTTCTCCTTAAAATGAGAAGACCCAATGTCATAACATGACTAAGAGATGCTGCCTCTTGGTGCACTCGTCACTCTTATGATGGGAGCATAGCTATGTGATCAGACATTTATTGAAGGTGAAAACAACTCTAAAAAGCACGGATTCATATGCCACACGCAAAATTACTCAAAAGAACCGAAACGGAAAATAAAAGATAACATGTATAAGAGTAATAACAAGCCAGTAAAGTCTGAAAGACACCTCAAGATTCAGTAATCAGACAGCAACTAAGAGTAAAGGAACCGGAAGCACTCTTTTGGCCGCGGAAGCTGTTGAGAAGCCATCCATGGCGAGGTTCAACACACACCAATAACCAGAATTTAAACGTTCACTAACAACTTATTTTTACTAGCCATACTACTAGGACATAAAGTATATCGCATATCTCGGTAAGTCCTTGTCATTAATGCTTTGCCTCCTTCCTCCACATTTAATCTCTGCAACAGAACACAATAGTAGAAGCTCAAACTGAACTCTAAGTACATTGAAAAGAACAGTAGTATATTTTTAGAACTGCATTACGGTAGCATAATTTCTAAAAGTGACTCTGCCTGACTATGTTCAACTCAGTGTTTAAAACTTTAGATCTCTCAAATATAAATGCCTTTTTTGGCTATGTTTTCTAGGCTTCAATTCAAATATTATGATACGGTTAGTAAAAATAGAGCACAAAGCTACAGTGTTAGTTAGCACTAAGAATTCATATTTACCAACATACAGAACTATTGCCATTCATGACTATATCATAGTACAACGTGATATGATATCCGACAACAGTATTCTGTATCTAACACCCACCATATGTGAGTTACGAAGAACTACCAATCCAACGATTTAAGTCATGAGTTAATGCATCCATAATTTATGTAAATAGGACATCTAAACTGAAGAACGCGAAGAGAGAGAGAATAATGAAAGGGAATTAGAGGATACATGCCTTTAGTATCCATTGGCATAGGGTGAATCACGGCGAGACCGGCGATAGGGAGGCGACTTGCTGTAGCTTCTCCCCCGACGAGGCAGCGACCGTCTTCCATAAGGACTATAGCTCCTGTCACAAATTGCAACCTTGGATGAGAGATAAATACAGTCCAGAGTTAACTATTTCATGCATGAGACTGGAAAAAGACGAGTTAAATTCTATCATTATAAGAACTATTCCTGTCATATCCCTTTTTCTCTTAAATTTTATGACGACTGCTTTATCCTTCTTTATCAGCTACACGAGGGACTAGCATATCACTCATGACCAATCCTTCGTATAGGACAGGTCACTCCAAGATAAAGTTTTGTATCCCACTTGACAGAATATTGCTAAAAATTAACAAAAAGAGAGAAATAAACTTGCCTACGCCCATAAACTGGACTCCCACGTCGCCGAGGACTGGGGCTACGGCGACGCCCACTACCTAAGCCACGTGAACCAATGCGTAAGCGACATTCTCGAGCAAAATGACCAGGTTCACCGCACTCGTAACAGTTTGAGCCATCACCGCGACCACGGTCACCACGACCACGGTCACTGCGACCGCCACCTCCTTCACCCTTTGAATTATGCGACAGCTCCACGCGCCAGCCATTTTTTCCTGTAATAACATAAATGAAAATCTTGAGACCTTGTTAGAGCAAAATAGAAGCAAAAATTAAAGATTACCCCTGTGCCATATCATGTTACAGGTTGTCGCATATCCATGGAGGATATACAACGTCAAAAAGTGTAGCCTCCCATAGAATTTGTGTAATAACAGAGAGTTGAAGAAAGGGAAAGAGCAAAGGCAAGAGAATCTACTAAGGATGCGTTTGGTAACACAATTTTCACCAGAACTTTATGCAATCCAGACTACAAAAAATACTTCATTCTATTTTTGAGAAACCCACTCATGGGTAATATTATAACTTTTCTGCTTTGGACTACTCTGAAAATACATAATATACCCATATCAATGGTGTAAATTTCAGAGACTGTTTACAGTTTGCTCTGCTCACTTCAACCGCTACCATTAGTCAACCTCTCAAATCTCATGTCTTATTTCTTAGAACTGAACTTTCTAAGGGAGTGCAAATCAGCAAAACCTTACTAAGTTAAGTGTTTTTCGGGGCTATTGTTTATCTACTCGTAGCGTTATTAAATTTTGTGCTTTAAAATATTAACTAGTTTATGAGCAAAAACGGAAGAGTGGAATGAGATGGGTTAAGCTGATCAATGCATCATTGGGTAGAGAAGAAGTCAGTAAATAGGGAGCACACTACAGCTGTGGACCAGTGGTTAGGACCTCACTGCCAATTGTTTATTAATATAAGATAAACTACGGGCAAATGAGTTAATCACGTGAAATAGTCCAATTAAAATATTGGTGCAAACAAAAATTAAATTAGACTAGCTATCTGAACATCTCGTATTTTCTAATTGTAATAAGTTCCAGACTGTTAGTCTTGGGACTAATAGTCTTGCCTTGAAAACAAACAAGGCCTATGTCTATACTCTTCAAGTAGAAATTAAAGTTGCCTAATCAAAAAACTCTGAACCAGAAATCTCATGAATTTAAATCCTTTTTACTTACCATCTAATTCCCGAATTGCATCAAAAAACTCTGAACCAGAAATCTCATGAATTTAAATCCTTTTTACTTACCATCTAATTCCCGAATTGCATCAAGAGCATCTCTTCGATCATCAAACTCAATAAAAGCATAACCAGGTGGTCTTCGTGCAACCCAAACACTGCATATACTCACTGATGGTGTAAGGTATAAGGAGAGAGAGAATGTAGTTATGGGTACTAAAAAAGCTGACATGTTATACACGAGAGCACAATTACTTCTATGACATAGCGTGGTTTTTCTGTTTTGTTTATTACTAAGAAAAAACATACATAATTTTCTGTGCATAATGAACGTGGCAATCGAACTTTTATACTTATCATGAACTCTGATTAGAACAAGTCTAAATAGAACGATTATGCTCGATCAGATTCGTTACCACACATACCCTGTTCCAATAACAAATCAAGCATAATTTTTTTCATCATGGTGATAATGCATGAAAAGTTCCAGCAAAGTTTTTACACATAGCTTTCGATTAAATTTCAAATCAAACTCACTCATCTTTTCACCATCCTGCTGTTTACCAAGAAAATTGCTAACCACATGTGACTCTTTATATATGTAATATATCTAATATCTAGTCGCAATCCCCCAAATTTACCAAATAGACAATGACACACATCGGAGCTCTAGTCGGGAAAAAACATCCGCGTAATTGGACCCCAAAATTTACAAAGAGATGCATGAAAGACAAAAATTACAACCAAAAGAAAACATTTTTTGCGTTTTTCTTGTACATCTATCGAAATAATATCAGCAGTGTCATCGTAATTTCTAAACTCTTTTTTTTAGGAAACCTAAGAATATTAGTGACCCTCTTGCACATCATTATCTATGTATACAGTGGCGGAACTAGATTTTTTGTCATTGTTGTTGTAATTATAGGCGTCGCGAAATGCAAAAAACCGCAACTTTTTCCAAAAATACATGGTAAAAGATCGTTTCTTTCTCAATATTAAGGTGTTTTAGTCCGTTTAAGCTAATACTAGACTACTAGTTCCTCCCCTGTGTTTGTATAATAAAGTAAAATTTTACATTTCACTTTTTCTTTTTAATATCAATCAATTTAAATACTTATAATCTAAATGTAATTGGGTAACCACTGATCACATACTTACACAGTTATACACTACTGATAATAATGAAACTTATTAAAAGAAGTGATTAACTAAAACATATACTACTAATTAACATGCATGCAAATAAATAAATAAATAAAATCTTATAATAAAAAATAAAAATAAAGAGGAAAATAACCTCCTAATAACGCCATAGATACGAAACTCATCTTCGAGTTCCCTTTCGGAAACTCGAGGCTCCAAATTGCCGATAAACACTCGAGCCATTATATTTCCCTGTTAAAAATAAAATAAAATAAAATAAAAATAAAAAGGTAATAGTAATTCTTATCTTAACTGTTACAAACTAGCTTTAAAAATTACGATTAAAATGATGAATGGGATCGTTGTACCTGAGAGAATTAAGAGAGAGAGAGAGAGAGAGAGAGAGAGAGTTGTATGAGTTTCTAGTATCTTCCTCGTTCACTTGTTAATTATTATTAATACTACTATTATTAATTCTTATTATTTGGTATCTTACCCTTTTTTTTTTTTTTTCATTGAAAGTGAGTTATAGCTTTGTTAATTTCTATCTAAAACGTCTCTTTTTATTTGTTTCAACTTATAAAAGTGATTTGTAAACAAATTAGCATGCTTCCAATTATTATAATTTATTTTCTGTAAAGTATCTTTTAAAAAAAAGCATAAGCTCCTAACTTTTACTATTTTGAGTTCTTTGGATTAAATGATAGTTTCGTGGAAGGTACCTATACGAGGGCAGTCACGGATAATAGCCCCTTATTTTGAAATTTACCGAAAAGTTTTTTTTTTAATATGTATTTTGATTAAAATCTTAAAAACAGCATCATTACGACAAAAATAATTATATATAGGGGCGAAACTAGGTTTAGATTGTTACGGTGACCTTAAAAAAACTACTTATAGAATTTTAAGAAGAACGCTTAAAATAACCGAAAGCCGAGTTTAAGCATTTATTTTGAAAAGGTTAAAAAAAACGAGTTGGTCATTGCAAAAAACATTGTAAATTTTAAAATTTAAAAGATATTTTTAAGTTTGCCAACATCAAAATAAAGTATCCAAAAAGTATTTTGTAGATTATACGAAGAAATATAGAAATATAGATTATTATTAAAAATAATGAAAAATGAAGTGTTACTCATGTAACTAAAAGAACATGAAAGCAATAAAAAAAAATAAGTTGCAATATGTTAGAATCGAACCAATGATATCTCCTTCCACTTTATGAGTGTTATCAAATGAGATAAAAAAATTTAATCAACATCGGCATGGTTACTATTATTATAAGTAATGTGCGCAAGCAGTAAAAGAATTATGGGGCTATTAATGTATATATATATTATGAGGCTATTAATATAGATAATCTAATTTTCTGAAATTTTCTCTATAAAAAAATAATTTTTAAAATTTTCAGGATGGTGGCGGCTATTTCGGTCACTCCCTAAATCCGTCCGTGCTCATATATGGTATGAACTTTTTTATATAGAATTTCGGCCCTTTCATTTAGAATTTATGGTTCCGTCACCAAAAAGTTCTTTCTAAAAGCTAAAAGAACTAGGAAATTGTAACTTGTAACCTTTTTTGAAGAAAAAAGCTGCTGAAAGAAAAAAAAACATTTGCCAAACATGCACTACAGTCTACATCCATATAGTAAGAGCTAGCAAATTTAACTGCATTTTACAGCGTAGAAAAGACTCAAAAACACTTATTGCCCACACGAATTCAAGTTAATAACCAATGTTGCAAGGAGTCACTAGACTAACTAGTTATAGGTAAACGATTTTATAAACTTAAAGGTGTATCTATCTACAGTCTAATTTCTTATACCTTCCTACACAAAAAAGGAGTTTAGTATACTTAGACTAACTTACCCAAAAAAGGTGATCACCTTATATGAGGTTACCACATTAACCCTTTCTGCATTTTACAGTGTAAAAAACGATTGGAACATTTGTAATAATGTCGTTTTGACCTTTCATTATCATTATTAATGAAATCGTTGGTATTTCGCACCATTTTTTTTTATATATATAAAGAAATAATACTCTCAATATTAGTAATTTTTTTGGGTTTTTTTGTCGGGTTGACTTTTAAAGTGTGAGACAAGTACCAATAAGCCAAAAGGCTTT
This sequence comes from Primula vulgaris, assembly GCA_963920805.1. NCBI lineage: Eukaryota > Viridiplantae > Streptophyta > Magnoliopsida > Ericales > Primulaceae > Primula > Primula vulgaris. The sequence goes on from OY987213.1 coordinate 25,195,195, forward strand.
AACTATTGATATCTCTTTTTACTCCAGTAATTTCGTAAAATCGAGAAATTTTTGGATTTTATATTTGTTAAAAATATAATCCTAATCTAAGGAATGAATTTGAGTTTTATGTTTGTTGAGTTGTATTCATATATAGAGATGACATTAGTACTCTATATCAACCTTTCTTTCTCCGTTACTATTTAATTATCCATTACGAAACTATGTGCAATTTTAACTGGCCAAGAACTTGTATCAAATTTGTCGGTATGAAATTTTTTAAAAGTTGATAATATAGTTTAAATGTTAAATTTTATAATTAGATTTAAAAAAATTTCATTTCGACAATTTTGATATAAGTTATAAGCCGATCAAAATTGCACGTAGTTTCATAATGGACAATTAAATGTGAACGAAGGGAGTGATATTTTGGCACGTGAACATCTAATCAGGAAAGCATGTTTGTTTTTACGTGACGTCTTTATAGAGTCACCATAATCTGAATACAGTCTGAGACTCGTAGTTCTGAAATACGAGGCTTGACTTTTTTTTAAACGGTTGACTTTTCTAAATCAATCTCGTACTTGAGAAGTACGAGTCGTAGTTCTGAAATCAACCTCGTACTTCAGAACTACGACTCGTACTTCAGAACTACGACTCGTACTTCAGAAGTACGAGTGTCAGACTGGATTCAGATTATCATGATTGTATAAAGACGCTAGATTTTATGTATAACACTTTTATATATAAATGTTTGCATTTCTCGTAAATTATAAGGATGCGAGTGCACGCCTTTGTCATAAATACCATCCCCTCCGGTTTGTTTATATAATAATACAAGTCCACAACTACAGATAAAATCATAAAACCGAGTCGAAAAGATTGTACTTGTACTAACAAAAAGTAAACTTGACGATAATTACTGGGAGAAAGAATTTAGTAGGTATCGAAAATAAACGATATTCTAAACATCTCATAAAGGTAAGTTTGTTGGTAGAGGGAAGTTGGGGGTTAAGGTTTTTAAAATCTATGTCCCTAACGCCTTCATGAATATGAAATGCACACTAATCCACGCCCTAGTAGTTTGTTACTAATTGAGAATAGTACTCCATTTCATTTTCTTAATTACTTAATTAAGGTTCCAACTAGATTCATTATTCTCATTAAATGAAAATCAATACCAAATTCTTAAAAACATTGGGCCATTCCTGTAAATAATACACATGGGGGCGGAATGCCGGAATAATATGTTTCATATGGTTCCGACTTCGGTGTTTGACATTGCAACTCGACAACTATTAAAACCGGTTCTACTTGGAGTTTATGTATACACATTTTTGAAATGATGTATATTGGCAACAAAATTGTCATTTTTTTTCACAACTAGACTACCAATTAATGTTAGCAAATTGCTATACATGCCAGAACGTCTACAAACGGTCAAATTAATCTTAAAAACATCATGTGTTTTTTTTCCTAAAAAGAAAAGAGTAAAAGAACTCGTTTGATTATAAACAGTGCCCTGTAGCAAAATTATAGTTAGAAACAGATATTTTTTTGGGTGAATATAGTTAGAATTAGATGATATCTGTGTTTTCGTCTTATAACTAAGAAAAATGATCATAGTACATAGTATTTCTGAGACTTGATTATCAAATATCCATGGTCAAAATATCTTAAAAATTAGGTATAGATCCTCAACCATGCTATTTTTTTTTTTCACATTTTGTTATTAACTTTGATGCTCACAGATATTACATTCATATGTATCAAATCTTAAACAAAACTCAGATTCAGATTTTTTAATAACTAACTAACTAAGTACGAAATTATGTATTAAACAACAGCTATAATTAACCCTAACTAATAACTACTCTAGGAGTGAAGGGTATATATAGAAGCGAATAGAAAGAGAAAGGATAAAAATATATGGAAAAGGAGCAAAATGGAAGAGCCAATGTCTCCCGGGGATAGCATGTTCTTTGCTCCTGGTTTTGAATATAGCATCATAGCCATTATTGGTATCAAGACCAAGATTGATCCAAATGTTATAAAACAAGGTTTAGAAAAAAATCTAGTCCAACATCCTCGGTTCTCAAGCATTGTGGTGAGAAACCATTTTGTTATTTATTTGTTATTTAGTAATATGAGCAATCTTGTGACTATTTTTGCACCTTCTGTGTTAATTTATTTTCCCTTCAAAGTATCTAGTTTTCTTCATTTAACAAAATGACCAATTGTAAAGTTACAATTAAACATTTATCACTCCTCTATGATTTGTTTATTTGAGTGCCATAATTGTAATCGTACGCAGATTCGTAGTACTCAAACAAAAGCACTCGATCCGTGGTAGACGGTAGTAAAACATATTCTAGACAAGAACCATTTTTATTTTTATGCAATATGCTATGCCCCTTATCAATTCCACAAATCTCGTTTTTTAATTTATGATATATTAGACGTGTAACTAATATTCGTAATATTGACATTTCATGCAACATGCTTACCTTCTTCTCAGTTCCAGAACTCTGTGCTTTGTTGATGCATTAATTATTAAATGTGCAAAAACAAATCTGCTGCTAACTTTTCTATCACCACATATTTTCAGTCCGCTATGTACACTAATTTATGCAACACTTTATCAGTCCATCACCACATTATTTTCTCCTGATTAATTCTCCATCCCATAATGTTTTCAAGTTATGGGTATTCCTAATTCTAACATGTTTTACGATGAGCATTTCTTTTATCGTTTATATATATACAGGAGCATTACAAGATTCTCAAAGTATTAATAATTTTCTTGTTTCATCATTTATTAGTTATTACTTCCTTTAACCTTAACAGGTCACAGATGATAAACACGCCCACAAAATGCGTTGGAAAAAGACGATAGTAAATTTAGAAAATCATGTTATTGTTCCTAATATAGACCCTGACATGGACTCACCTGATCTGTTTGTCGAAAACTATATCTCTGGTCTCACCCAAACACACTTTAGGGATCTATCCAAACCATTGTGGGAACTTCATGTGCTCAATGTTAAGACATCTCTGGCAGAATCTATAGGTGTTTTGAAGATTCACCACTCAATCGGAGATGGTGCTTCTCTTATCTCTCTCTTCCTTGCTTGTACTCGAAAAACTTCAGATCCATCTGCTTTGCCAACCATTCCAAAAAACAAATTAAGAAATGTGTCGACCAATACACGGGGGTTTAAGTGGTTCTTTTTTACCATTTGGTCTTATTTCATGTTAGTTTTGAACACTATCATTGACATGACACTATTTATGGCGACAATGTTATTTCTGAAGGACACAAAAACTCCTTTTAGAAGTGGAAACGGAGTCGGCATAAGTCCTAAGAGGTTTGTGCATCGTACAATTAGTCTTGACGATATGAAGCTGGTGAAGAATGCTATAAATGTGGTGAGATCGACATATCTATATCATACCATAGTTTATTTACTGTAATTTATTCTTACATTATTATGTTTCCTGCCATTTTAAAACTTATACTGTTATTTATTTGAACCTTTTAACTTTGTAATGTAGTTCCGAATTTAAAACTAAGTTTTCAATGTATACTATCTACTAATCATCTTAATATTTGATATATATTAATATCAGACCATTAATGATCTCGCATTGGGGATGACACAAGCCGGTCTTTCTCGCTACTTCGCTAGGAAATATGGTGGGTTATTTTCGCTACTTAAACTAACTATATCACTTTACTGCACTACTAGTCATCGTAGCTTTTTAAAATGTCCAAGTTGGTCAATTCACCTTCCATTCAGACTAATTATGTTGGTCGCAAAATTATTTTAAAAAGAGGCACATTTTGCAAATGGTTGACAGAAATTATTCATACCTAAAAAGAAGTATAATAGTTGCGTGATAAGATTTCCACTATTTAAAATAGTTCTGTACCATTCATAATAAGGATCAAATATATAATTTTTCAATACAAGGAACTTCTTCTTGTTTGAACTGCAACTTTGGAAGAATATTTACGGTCATAATTAGTGTAACTAGCCAGCAATAGCATATCTGGCCTTTAGAACAATTTCATAAATGACTGCACAACCATAAGTTTATTATTTGCTTACTTGCCTTCCTCCCTCTATATAAATGGCAGACAAAGATGAGAAATACAAAGAGACGAAAAAAAGAAAAGCAAATTTTACATCAAAGATACGGCTCAGAGCTGTTGTCACATTTAATGTTAGACCTACTGCAGGAATTGAGGTATGCAAACAATAATACTAATAATTTTTAAAGAGAAAGTACGAACTTGGCCAAAAAATGATTTATTATACGAGTTGGATATTGATGGTTTTCTACAGTAAATTGTTATGTTATATACAATTTTATCAAATTAGCGGGAGTCATTGCCCCTTTGTCACTCTACCTAGTTCCTTTACACATTCAAATTATATTGTTTCATACGTATAGCCTCTGTGATAGTACGTATTATCCTGCCTAAATAGTTTGTTAATGAATTACCATATATTTGCTACTTACGTTCATATTTAGAGGAAATTTAAAGTTACCACAAGATCTTCATTACACGCCCAACACTTGAGCAAAAATGTTGCAAATGTGATCAGATCAAACAGTTTCACTTTCTCTGTAATACCTGCACCAAAATGCAAGCAAAAGTAATAAGTACCAAACTTTCTTATTGATATTATCTTGATTTCTCAATGTTTTTGATATGATAATTATAATCAGGCATTAGCTGATATGATGGAGAAGTCGTCCAAAGTGAAGTGGGGTAATGCTATTGGCTATGTTCTTTTTCCTTTCGATCTATCTTTGCAAAATAATCCTTTGACTTACGTTTGTCAAGCTAAAGCCACAATTGATCGGAAGAAACACTCTTTTGAATCTCTATTCACATTCTCAAGCACCGTCTCCGTTCTTAAGTTCTTCGGTGCTAAGGTATTAGTAAAACTAGCTAACATTAAGCAATGCATTTTTTAAATTATGCTTCACAATCATACATTTATCTACCTGCTATCCACTATAAGTTTGTACCATATTTTAAACAAAAATCACAACTTGTGATTTTTGATGATTAAATCCAACATTATGCATTAATTATCAATTTTCCTTCGACAATAAATTAAGTATAGGTAAAAGGAAAACAAAACTTGTACTGTAAAGTATAAACTCTCGCTGCTGAGTGTTAAAAATGCACCCCTTTAATCTATTTCAAGGTCTTGTGTCAATTGTACACTATCCGGAATGATCGAAATGATTTCTAATTACTGCTTACCACATAAAGGAATCATGTTCGCTTTTTTCATCACTTTGAAGCTAGGTATACAAGTGTTCATATAATCAGAAAATTAAGAGTGGTATGTGTCAACAATATTTTGATCTTGTAAACTATATTTTGATCTAATTGCATGTATATATAGATGCACAAGATATATTATAATTACTGTGTGTAGTGTAAGAACTAAGAAAAGCCAATGTGGAATGTTTCAATATCACAATTTACAACACCAAGTTAAACTTTAGTTGTAATACTACGTACGATCTCTAAGATCTTATAATCGTAACTTTCTTCAATCATGGCATGCATCTGTGGTCTATCAATAAGCTATTCAAATTTCTTGTTCTCATATATATGAAGATGTCAATCTCGTTTTTTATTGGGAATAATAACATGCAGAATAATAACATGCAGAATAATAACATGCAGGTTGCTGGTTATCTTTCTAATCAAGTTATGTTTAATACAACATTCACAATGTCAAATGTAGTTGGTCCACAAGAAGAGATTAGTTTTTATGGCCATCCAGTGGCTTATATTGCTCCAAGTATCTACGGCCATCCACAAGTTAGCAACTTACCCTAATATAGTTCTTAATTAAGTAGGAGTACATTTTGCATCGCGCATAATTACCTTATAATTAAATGGTTTACCCATTATTCCTTTATATATAGTATATATATGTTGACATGTTTTTCCAAACATATATAAAATCATCCATTGTCCAATTCAATTTTCATCTTATTCATACATTTCCATCAACTACTCGCAATCTTGCACAGATATTAATTATTAGTCAAGTGGCCATGAATGTTATAAAAGCTGTCCTAGAATACTTTTTTGGGAAAATGATTGATGAGTATATAAAATTTGTACTTAATTTTCAAAACCCGAATTTTTAAATCTTACTTAATATTTGGTATATATAATGTAGCATCATCAAACATTAAACACAAAAGAAAATAGTAAAAATGTGTAACATTATGTAGTTATATGTAGTAATATCATGTATCATATATATGTATTAATCTTTAAAGGTGTTTTAGAATGTAAGTTTTTTTTAGTTAATTACCAAAAGTACTTTTGTATCTTTCATCATTTTTCGCTTTTTATTGGCGAATAGACATCCTGTATATTTATTTAAAGTAGTTATGACCTACGGTCTAATTTCTAAAATATAGCCTTTGGATAGTAATTTATAGTTCTCTCTCTTATCAACTTCTACTATGATTACAGTGTCAATTTTGATATTCACAAAGACGATGAGAATGACCAAATCTATATTTTGATTTGTTTGTAAGAAATAGTGACCAAATCTATGATGCACGAGCACTCTAAAAACAAGTAAAAAATGTTGTGTTAGATATGGGTTCGTGTCCGACATTTCATTTCACATGTCTCATACTTAAATTCTTATTTTGCTGACTTATTGACTCACCATGAGGACACGCTTAAAACCCTTAATGAAACGTGATGTATACATGAGAAACTCAAATTGTACTACTAAGAAACTCAAACTCAAATTGCATCATTCCCTTATCGTGTCGGACACGTATATGTGGGTCTGTGCTAAAAAAAACCAAATATAAAGTAACTAAATACATAATTGGTTTCATAATTCGGGAACTGTTGGAATTTGGTAATTTACAAAAACTGATTTTGTCAAACTTTGTGAACGGGTCAAACTTTGTGAACGGGTCAAACTTCATGAAGAAGTTCATATTTGGCACCGAGTCGAAGTACTGCATAAGGGTGAATTTAAAGAGTTTATATACCATCTTGAAGCACAAGAGGTTGGGGTCTTAGGGCTCCTAGTTTTTGTTCATAATCAAGGTGATACTTTGCCAATTTTTGTCTCGGTCTTGATCCTTCGTCCCTCTTGACGCCGTTCCTCGTGGCTCAAGCATGTGACGCCATGTGGTGTGGTGAACATGTGCACTTGAGCCGTGAGGTGATACTTTGCCAATTATTGTCTTGGTCTTGACCCTTCGTCCCAAGTGACCCCGCTCTCCGTGGCCCGATCGAGCCCGTGAGACCGTGTGGCGTGGTGAACACGCGTGAGCTTGAGCCCGCCACATGGTGCTCTCTCCTTCCCTTAATATTTTCCCCGTTGAAACTAACTATTTTCACCCAACAATCGCAACCTTTTGCAGAGAGGTTGCTACAAGTTTGACAGTTACAACTTGCATCCTTACTCTGAACATTTGCAAATCTTTGACAAAACCTGAACAGTTACAACCCGTTTTTTTTCCTCTCATTCGTTTCTTTTATAAAGGAGCGCACCCGTTGCCCTTTAATCCATGCATTTACATATCAAATTTATCACTAGTATTTCGTTCAAATAGTGTTAGTATTTTCAGAGAGAGAAACACTCGCCATTAAAGGTCCCAGTGCAATAAATTGTTGCTTCTTTCTTCCATAATTATACTATAATCGCTTTATCACATGATATCGCGTTCGTAAGACTATATGCAAGCATTAGGGGACGTCTAAAGTCATAAGGGCATATTATTCTCAAGTAATTGGCTCGACTTGGTGTTCTAGTTTTGGAGCCGACTATCAAACAACATTTAAAATACACACCATTACAAACACCCTCATTATTATTTTCTTACAAAATACAGGAGTATACTTTGCACATAGGTTGAGTTCACTGTTCCATATAGTTTAGCAATATAATTAATATAAACATTTTATAGTTAATTCAGCCTAGCTATATTCTTTTTATATCGGTGTATAAATAACTTAGCATCAGATAGTTTTATAAATCAAATTAGTACTGTTACTCTGTCGATTCATTTCCTATATTAGTAGTTTATTTAATTAGTGAAACCAACAAATATTATTATGCTACTTAATTTGAAGTGTTGGATTTTTTGTTGCATATTTTCTAATTTTTAATGCAGATTTCCTTTTCACATATGCAGGCCTTCACAATTCATTTTCAAGGATATGCTAAAAAGATGACCATTGTATTAGCAGTTGATGAAAGTGTTATTCCAGACCCCCACCAGCTATGTGATGATTTTGTGGAGTCTTTCAAACTCATTAAAGATGCTGCTTTAGAAAAATAATTTGGTTATTTACTTGTAAGTTGTAAGCGTGTTTAAAATTTTAATTAACTCTGGCAACATGTGAGGCCAGTTCTATCGACTCAGAAACTCGGTTTTCTCTGCGTTTGAGAACCCTTCCATTTTTCACTGATTTAATTGTATTGGAAAATGCTTCATGGCTATGTATCTTTTGGTAAACTGACTTTGAGATGCTCTTAGTGAGTTCGACGAGTAAGCTATTTGGACAAGGATGGCAAAATCCTTCGGTGTGACAGACATTGTGCGTATAATTAACAAGCTATCTTCAAGGAGCAATTTCGTTTTCTGGTTATCTAATTTTAATTAACTTTTGAAAAAGGGCTTGAGCATCCTAGGAACAATTTTTTTTGCGTCTAAATCACATATTAAACTGGCTTTAATTATCTGTCATGTTTCTAAAAATGTAATATAGGAGTAAGAATATAATGATGTTCAGTTGCTAGTTGCCATAATTCTCAGTTTCATATTGCTCTACAAATTAGATAGTTGAACTAGTTGGTCACAAATATGCGACCATTAACCTCTTATATCTTAAGAATTCCATTTTCCCACCTTGTAGTCGAAATCAGTTATTACAGCAGTGTTCCTTTAATTTTTTAAACTAAAGTCACTGATCTAGAACCAGTTCACCTACACCCTCACCCGACCGAAGCATCTTTAAAGTCCTTGCGAATCTATTACTGCAAGGTGTTTTAGCACTCTTGTTCATTTCTTTCGAAAGAAATATCTCATTTTTCACTCAAGAGGTTTACTTGCTGAATTTCACTAAATAATTACAAGCTTCCTTCTCAAGAAAGGTCTACAAGAGACTAGAAAATACAATAATAAATGATTCATAATTGCCAATTTTTTACGTGTATAACTTGTTCAATGTAGAACAATAAAACACAACAGGTACAATTCAATCATGAAGAGGAGAAAGAAGCAAAAAAAAAAAAAAAAAGAATCTTCAGGTCCGATAGAAAAACGAAACTATGACATTATATATCTATCCTGCTACTTTTACTCCCAAATCATACTGAACTGGTCTTATTTTGTAGGGATTAGATACACGGGTGTTTTGCAGGAATTCTCACTGTTGGCGCTCCTCAAATCTTGAAAAGGCGAAACTGCAGTAGATTAAAATGTAACGCCAGTCCACAATTATGTTTCCAAAATTTTCCGAATTACATACCCCAAAGCTAGCTTCTATGTTCATGACAAACAATTGAAGTAATCAGCTATTTTCCCCCTTATACTTCTTGATAGACCATTCTGTTTTCTCACCTGGAATAGCTAGAGCCTATAATCTAAAGATGAACCCAGCTTTCATAGAAACTAAAAATCCACCTTGTTAATCAAAAGCTGAAACCTAACGAGGTCATTGTATATAATATAGTCTGTTTGTAGTTTGTACCTTTGGTCTTGTACATAGCATTAGCTCAAGAAGATTTTATTCCAATATCGACTATGTCCGGAAAAGGGCTTTCTGAAACCAGAAGGGCTTTCCGCATTAAATGTTTTCGTCTTTGTAATGTCAAAAGTATTAAGAAACTGTCTGTTTTGACAATGCTATATCCTGCTTTCGTATACATGTTCAACGGAGCAGTATCAATCATTCTGCAGTGCAAATAAACTTCTCCCGAAGAACTCATCTGAGCGATCAGTTGCTCACTTGCCTTCAAAAGATGCCAGCCAATTCCCCTCCTGCCAAAAAGAATGTCCTTCATTGTATAAGTAAAATCAGTTTTAACCTTTAAAATCAAATTCAATTCATCCACATAATTTTTAGCCTTAATAACTGAACTCGAAGTAAGTGACTACCTTGGGCCTTGCTGAATATATGGAGGTAATAATAACATATTTTTCGTCCAAGAAAATGAACGTACACTAAAAAATGAGGAATGGAAATATAAGAAATGACTGGAGGATAGCTGCATCCTAAGAAGGTAGCATTCTTTTAACCAAGCGAAAAGCCAACCTCAAACATTAACCAAGTTTCAAGTCACCCAGATGAACTGGTGAGTTATTACTTTCCGTAAGAAATGACTTCTAGATCATATCATTCTTAAACAATTATACACAATACCCACATAAGCTGCTATTGACTACTACTTGTATTAACTAATTACGTTACAGAATGTCAGAGCATTCTATTCCGATCTGTTCGCTCAGGAATCATAATTTCAAAGGACGTTTGATTTTAAGCTACTATAAGGGCACACACGATGACCTTAGAAATAATAAGGCATTAATTAATCAGTCAAATATAGTTTTTGACAAGTATTTCATAAAAAAAAATCAATCCTATTTTCTTGCATATTACATGGGAAGGACTAAGTTTCTAGTTCTGACAGTTTTGACAGCTGAATTCAGAGAAAGGGGTAATACAGGGACAACTAATTGTCCTCTTATTAGTTATTTATGACTGGAAAATTACAAACAATGTATGAGTCATTCAAAGGAGTAGGCCCGGGATGTGAATGCATTTACCGTTTTTTCAATCACAACACACCTCCACAGTACCCTCAAATATGGGATTGAAGGGTAGTCCAAACAAGAGTTCAATTCTCGGTGCAAAAGAACTGACCATGATACAAAAAGCTAACAACAGAGAGTATAGGCATATGCATTAGCTTCCAACAGTCATCTATATCAGATCTATTAGACACACAGGGCAGAGTCCTTCGGGGGTAAGCCAAGTAGGTGGTTCTTCAACTATTTAGACTGACAGTCTAGTCCCCGGCAGTTTTCACGTTAAACTTGCAAAACAAAATTAGTCAAGCTTTATACTGTCAAACAATAGAGATCTGTCTGGCTGCAGCTTTTAAGCAAATAAGCAATTTCTTTGGGGCTTTGAGGAAAACTGATCTTGTCCAACTTAAATTCCAGTCCTAACAAACAAAAAGACTCTGCCCGAATGTACCACTTATAAGCTGGGAACAAAAATATTGCGATCAAACAGACACTAAATACTTCCTGCAAAACACTAGACCATCAAAACAAAATCCAAATTCTAAAAAACCAGAAAACAAAACATAGGCATTACCTTCTAAGTGTCTTCTTCACGGACATGTTACAAATATAAGGCGAATCTTTAGGAGGGGTTGGTGTTGGTGGCGAAACACTTGCCCCTATTCGATCAAAACAAACCTCCACAGTCCCACTTAAAACCAACTTTTCATCCCCATTTTCTTTATAAAACCCGACAAGTGTAGCTGTGTGGGGCATTAAACTTTGTCTCTCAACTAAGTACTGTTTCACCAAGATACCCAAAAGTGTCACATACCCACCTGAGAATGATAAATCTCATTAGGCAAGTAAGAAGAAGATATGCAGTTCTCTAAGGCTTATTTGGTTGCAGCACTTGAGCAAATAAGCTTTGGGGGTTTGGTGTCCTAAGCTGTTCTGAATTCTAATCCTTGCTAGTGTGCTAACTTGGTACCAATTCTGAAGTTATAAGATCCAAAATTGTGGTCCAATGAGGACAGTTAGGTTGCATTTTCTGGTTTTGAAAAAGAAAAAGAAAATATGTTTATTCAAGCTTAAAAGCTACAATGGAACAAGGTCTATTTATGGGGAAGTTTTCTACTGTATTAACTATATAGATGTATGTTTAGTAATTCACATAATACAATTCTGTTTGACTATCGTATGGGGCTTTGTCGTAGCTTTTAAGTTCAACTATTTTATTTTTTCCTTTTCTTTTCTTTTAGGCTACTTTGCATTTGGCTGTTCAAGTTAGAAAGTGAATTTTACTACCTTCTTGCCTAAACAGGCCAGAAGCTTCAAGTCAGGTTGAGTTATTTTTTCTCAACCCGAAAGAAACTAATTTTTTTTTCTTTTGCTCACATACGCAGACAAATAAACACTTGCATTTTGTACTCTCCTTCTAAACATTCTTATCTACATTTCTGCTGCAAAGTAAATATACTAACCCAAAAAATATCCTTAACAAGGTTAAACAGTAAATATACTTGCGTTTCTACTACTCCCTCCGTTCCTATTTAATTGTCCACTACGAAACAACGTGCAATTTTGACCGGCCAAGAACTTGTATCAAAATTGTCGGAATGAAAATTTTCAAAAGTTGATCATATAGTTCAAATGTTAAATTTTATGATTAGATTTAAAAAAAAATCATTTCGACAATTTTAATACAAGTTATAAGCCGGCCAAAGTTGCACGTAGTTTGGTAGTGTACAATTAAATGGGAACGGAGGGAGTAGTAAATCTATGTATCAGTACTCTTAGTAATCGCGCATAAAGAAAGAGGAGTAGGAGTAGGACGGGATGGTTACGTGGCATGCATATTACTATATATTATTAAAATTAATCAATTGGCACCCCTATATTTTTATTACTCGTACAGTTGTACTCGGTCGCTCCGCTAGTAGTACTAAATCTATGTATTAGTAGTCTAGTGATAGGGAGTAAAAGAAAATTTCAGTTTGATATTTCATGAATAGACAAGAAATAAATAAAGAACAAAACATACTGAAGCCCGAAAAAAACATAATGGAATCTGCAAAAGACTCAGCAAGCAAGGAAACCGCCACGTCAACTTGGTCGGGTCTCATGACAAGCACCCTCAGCTCACCCGACGCCAGCTCGATAAAGTAGGTAAAATCTTCAAGTTTTTGAAGGGAAATAAGGTCTTGGTCAGATAAAAAAGAGTTGATAAGTAAGGGTTGGATTAGGGATGGTGAAGTGGAGGAAGATGATTGGGTGGATGAGGATTGAGGAAGAGAGGATGATATTGTGTAGGTGGGTTTATTAAAAGGAAGAGAGAAATGAGGGAGTTTGGGGAAATGGGTTTTGTCTATGGAAAAGTGGAGAGAGAGTAATGCTGCTGCCATTGATGATTGATGAGAGAGATGGTTCAACGAGTGTGTGTTTTGGGAGATTAAGCTTTGGGTGATGGTTTTATTATTGGTGGTGGTCGCTCTCTTCTAGTGATAAAACCGACTAAAATTTATGACCAACTCAACACATATTATATTAATTAATTCAAAAATAGCTTTATTAAAATTAATTTAAAATTAAAATTAAAAAAATTATATTTGTTGACACACCCTTATTTATAGTGTAACGGGTTCATATTAGTATTTCTCAAATTTTATACATCATTTATCAATTAATTATAATTTACGAAATTACGTATAATTTTGACCGTCTTATAACATGTATCAAAATTGTTGAAATGAATTTTTTTTAAAATAAATCATATAATTTAATATTTGAACTATATGATTAAATTTTAAAAATTTTCATTTCGACAATTTTGATATAATTTATTGACCGGTCAAAATTACACATAGTTTCGTAATGTACAATTAATTGAGAATGAATGACTATAGTTTTTAATATTATTGTTTTTGTTTAATTGCTTTTTTCTCATTGTAGAGTACAATGTCAAATGAATAAAAAAAAGCCAATTTTTACAGTTTTTTTAACAAACATTTTACATATAATATAAAACATTGATTTAAAAAAAAGAACCGAAAACACAATACCGATTAGATAAACGGAGGGGGTGTCGCTCCCAATAGAGAGGGTCTGGTGTACCTTCTCCGTTTTCAAGACTTTGATTTCGTTTTCAATTGGAGTTTGGCCGATATTCTATTGTAAAACCTATCTGTAAACATTTCTAATATTAACTAGAATTATGTTAGGTTGATTGCGGCCGTAATTGCTTTACAAATACATTGCTTTTACATCTATACGGTGGCTTGTCTAAATTTGTCCATGAAATTACAACCGTTACTTGATCAAATTAAGCTGTCATTGTGAGAGAAACACCGTCATTTGTGAGTGCAAACACGAGTGTATGAGTGAGTCGTTGACTTATCGATTACGACAATGTTTAAGTCCGAAACGAGTCATTAGAGAAAACCGCAAACTAACCCCGTGACACTTGGCATAGTCATGCCAGAATTCGTGTTATCCAAAGGGAAGGAATATGAGTATTATTATTGCACTGCCTTTACATAATTTTTCATCTAATAATCGAAAAGAAGATTTACAAGGAACATACATTAAAAAGGAAAAAGGAAATACAACGTTTTTGCGCATATCAATTTCCACATCATGGTCTTTCTACGATTCAAAACTTAAAAGTACATCTATGGAAAACATTGAGAATCTTTAAAGACTCTCGGTATAATTTAATTAAGCTGTGGCAGTACTGTTATATTATTGTAAGCTTCGAACCTCGGAGATGCTTTGTAGGGAAGGGCACCACGATTTTGACCGTGTCATAGCACGTTTCACTTTTGTTGGGGTCTGTCCATATCTCTCGTGTCTCATCGACTGCAGTTCATATCAAACTATAAGTATCATAAATTTAGACGAATGTATGATCGTACTGTTTACTGGCATAAGAACTTTTTTACACCAATCAAGAATTGTGGGTTGAATGTTTCCTTTTTTCTTCTAAAAATTCATACTTGGTACAGATTAAAATTTGGTTAACATAATGTACTTCTTGTGTAACGATAATGGTAGTACACCCAGTCTAACTATTTATTCTAGTACAGACACAAATTTTGAGTAATCCCATTTCCAGTAGTTTGGTTCTTGACTCTCTCCGTTCTTTTAAGCTACAATATAGATAATTCTTAAGTTTCCTTCTCCGTATTTTTGTAAAACAATAGAATTTGTCTCGGAAATTCACAACTGAAACATATATACGAATAGAATACTGACTATTATCATATATTTTTTAAGAAAAAATAGTACAGCTAGAAAAAAGGGAAAAATTAAATCTTCAAGTTACCTGACTTGTTTTATCTATCGATCCTGGCTTTTCATAGTCAGCATTGCTGCTCAAATTATTTGATCGATTCATCAGTGACTTGCCATCTAAATATCTTCGGCTCCTACTCATCTTTTCATAATTCTTCTCTTGCAAAACCTTCATAACCTCTATAAACAGAATGGTGAAAAACCAAAACAATTCAGACACCACACAATCGATATCTCTCGTAAACAATTTCTACTATACTAGATAGTTCTCTGCTTATTTGGTTGTATCTTTAAATTAACTTTGCATTTCTTCTTCTTTTAACCCAATGTGCATTTTAGTTGATATCAACTGAGAGGATGAATCGATGACAATACCTTTTTGTTTCTACATGAGGAGTATAGAAGTTTAAGAAATAAGCTATATAGCATATGATTCCCATCATTTCTACAACTTGAAGTTTTTTTTTTAATAAGCACTGGACCATCCTTTATTAAAAACCGAAAATGTCTTACAAACAAAAACCCGTTGACCAAACAAAGAAAAATTACAGACAATATCTGAGAGACGAAACCTTTATTGAAGCTTTATTTTGGGAAAATTTTCCTAATACGACCCTCACCTCTTATCATGTTTAGTAAACAAAATGAATGCAGATATGAGAAGTTCGTCAAGATTTAAACTTGCCAAAGCAGAGGTGTCTTGAGACATTTCTCAAATCACCAACCCGGTTGGTATGCACATTTACCAAAACAGAGGAAACGCAAGTGGATTATTCCAGTAAACTCAAAATTAAGATCAATTAAAGGTGCCAATCAGTAGAAACAAAAGCTATAGCCTTTCATAAAGGAAAAACTGCCCAAAAGGCTATCAAAAATAAATAAAAAACTGCACTCTTCAATGCTCCATCTGTAGTCTTCTGAGGATAAGTAGGGGAGCATGCTTTATTAAAAGCTAGAAACTTGTAAAGACACCGACGTGTGGGGGTCTTAGCCAAATAAAGATCTTGGAGAACCAAAATCTTAGTTAAGGGACAGAAAATCTACTCGCTAGCTTCAGCCATTATGCATCATTAGCTCAATATTAGAAAACAAAAACACTCCCTCTGAGGCAAGGTGTCTGTTTTTGATCCAGCCAATATGTTGCGTATGTATCACTTGAAAGTTCTCTAGGGAAAAGGAAAGTCCCATTCTGCCCTTGAGAGCCTTTTTTAGCAAGGCTATCTGCCAATTGGTTTTGTTCTCTGTATACATGACAAATATTAGTGCCAACAAAACTCATTAGTGATAAAATATCATGACAAATGTAATCAAATTTAGGACCAGGAGATGTATTCTTTTTCCACCAGTTAACCATTATCTCAGAATCAGTTTCAATAAGAACGTTACAGAAACCCAAACTGTAGCAAATAAGCAGACCATTTCTCAAAGCCATAAGTTCTGCAAAATTGTTAGTGTGATTGCCTAAGTTATAAGAAAAGGCGAAGATCATAATGCCTTTATCATTTCTCAATATACCACCACAACCACTAGGACCAGGGTTGCCATATGCAGAACCATCACAGCTAAGTTTTAGCTTACCTGAGGGGGGACAAAGCCAAGAGACTAGGTTTGGTCTCTTCATTCTACAACTGATATTATTAACATGTAAAGCATTAATAGTAAGAGCTTGAAAATTGGCAGTTGGGGATTTAGGTCTGATGAGCATGTTAAGTTCCCTTAACCACTTATTAACCTTATCTATTATCCTCTCAGAGCTCATACAATCATTATCAAACCTGTAGCTGTTCTTACTGAGCCAAATTTCCCAACTTATCAGAAATGGAACTAAGGCTGCTAGTAGCCCAACCTGAGTATTGTCACAACTGTTGCACCAATTAACCACATAACTTTTCCACGTACCTTTCACATACTTAGGATAGCCAAAAAGTTTAGCAAAGTGATCCCAGACCTCAAAAGCAATATCACTATAGCTCATGAGGTGTTCAATGGAGTCTGTGGAATGAGATATACAACAACAACATTTAGTAGCAATGATAATGCCATATTTTTTAACATCCTCATCCAGTTTAATAGCATTGCACCAAAGTTTCCAGAAATATATGCTAATTTTGGAAGGTAAAATCTGGTTCCAAATGTGTTTAGCCATAGGCAGGAAATTTTTTTTGGTTTTGAAAAACTCAAAAGCATTTTTAGTAGTGAAAACTCCATTAAGAGTATTAGGCCAGTATCTAGTGTCCTCTCCCTTTGTGAAAAGGAAATTACAATTAGACACTTTAGCAATTAATTCATTACCTCACATAGTGTGAAGTAGCTCATAGTCCCAACCACCTGCTTTATAAATCTGGTTAAGAAGTACATGAGGATAAGTGACAGCAAAGTTATTAAAAAGAGGGCCCTTTCCCATCCAGTTTTCAAACCAAAAACTAATAGCACCTTCTTTTAAGTTCCACCTGCTATTAGCCATTAAAACTTTAAAGTTTGAGCTAAAAGTCTTCCAAGCAATGGAATGTGATGGATGAACCACAGGGCTCCCCCAATTGTCAGTAGTACTAAAATATTTTTGAAACATGAAAGTAGTCCATGGTGTTATAGTATCAATTAACCTCCAGCTCATCTTGCTATGAAGTGCTTTCATGGTATCATTCAAACTCTTAATGCCTAAACCCCCCTCAGCTACTGGGCAAGCTAATTTAGACCATTTTAGCTAGTGATGCTTATTTCTACCCTCATGCTCCCCCAAATTTTTTTTGCAAAAGCTCTCTCAATTTTGTCAATGACAAGTTGGGGAGGTTGAAGGACAACCAGTAAATGCATAGGAATTGAGGACAAAACATGTTTAATTAAAGTAAACTTTGCCCCAGGAGATAGTAAACCACCTTTCCAGCATGCAGCTTTTTTACAAATTTTCTCAATTAAAGGTTCATACATGTTAGCAGTCAATTTAGCATAGTGTAAAGGGATTCCTAAGTATTTAGTAGGGAAAGTACCCTCCTTGAAACCAGTTACATTAGCAATAATACTCTTCCTACTATGCAGAGTGTCCCTATGAGTGAGAAAAACACTCTTAGTCCTATTAAGGAGTTGGCCTGAAGCAAGCTCATAAGCATTAATAAAATTCATAAGAGTATCGAGATTATTCTTACACCCATTAGAAAAAATAAGCACATCATCAGCAAACAGGATGTGAGAGACAGGAGCAGCATTATAAAAAGTTTTATAGGGTGTAAGCTTATTAGTACCAATAAGATTATTTAAACCTCTACTTAGTACCTCCTCAGCTATAATGAAAAGAAGAGGAGATAGAGGGTCTCTTTGCTTTAAACCTCTACTAGAGGAGAAAAACCCAGAAGTGACACCATTAAGGCAGATAGAGTATCTAGCATTAGTAACACAATTAAGAATAAACTCAATCCAATCATCATGGAAACCAAAAGCACTAAGTACTTTTCCCAAAAAAACCCAACTTAATCTGTCAAAAGCTTTAGCCATGTCAAGCTTAAAAACTACGTTTCCTCCTCTCACACTTTCATCAATATGCCTAAGGAGCTCTTGAGAAAGTAGGATAGCATCAGAAATGGGCCTTCCCTCAACAAAACAACTTTGTTGAGGGGAGATTATTCTGGGAAGAATTGTAGCCAGCCTGGCAGTGGTAATTTTAGAAATAATTTTATAAATCACTTGACATAGACTAATGGGTCTGAACTGGGAAAAATCCAAAGGGTCATTGACTTTAGGAATAAGAACAAGCATAGCAGAAATGACAGCATTAGGGAAAATCCCCCCTTTAAAGATATCATGTATAGCCAAAAGTAAATCATCCTAAATAATCTTCCAACAATCCACAAAAAAACTAGAAGATAACCCATCAGGGCCTGGAGCAGAGTCAAGGGGAATAGCAAAAGTAGTTTTTTTAATCTCATCCATAGTAGGCAACCCTTTGAGCATATTATTATCAGAGATAGTAACCAAAGAAGGTATGCAATCCAAAAGAGCAGGGTCACAAAAAGTGCCATTTTCAGTAAATCGAGCTTTGAAAAAATTCTCAGCTTCTTTTTGGATATCCTCAAAATTATTAAGAATGGAGCCATCTGTTTTTTGAATACTAGTGATGTTGCTCTTAGATCTTTTGTGTTTCAACATGCTGTGAAAAAATTTGGTATTCCTATCACCTTCTTTGAGCCATTTAATCCTGGCTTTCTGCTTAACAAAAATCTCCTCTTGTAACATAGCATCATTGTAATTTTTAAGAGCTTTATTGTAATGTAAGATAAAAGAATCTCCTAGTGAGACTAACTGGTCCTCAGCAAAAGCTAGCTTATCATGAGCTATTGCCAGTTTGCTAAAAACATTACCAAATTCATTTTTGTTCCAGCTTTTAAGACCAAACTTAAGTCTTTTAATATTATAGGCAAAGGAGGCAATGGCATGAAGATGGCAAAAAGAATTCCAATTACTATTAACCATATTAAAGAAATTATCATGCTTGACCCACATTCTTTGAAACTTGAAACAAGTGGGACCAAAATTAGAAACATTAGCAGTGGAAAACATAAGGGGAGAATGATCAGACACAGTTCTTTCTGTAACTTTAAGATTTGTAGTTGGGAAATTACTATCCCACATAGTGTTGATAAGGGCCCTGCCAAGCTGTTCAAACTGAATCTTACCTTTCATCTGCTTAGACCAAGTAAAAGAAGAGCCATCATGTGGCATAGTAAATAAATTATTAAGCGAGATGAAATCCCTAAAGTCCTCTTTATCCTTAGTGGCTCTGGGTCTACCACCTAATTTTTCAGTATCCAAACATATAGTATTAAAATCACCCACCACTTGCCATGCAAAATTATTAGTGTTAATGGAAGTAAGATCCTTCCAAAGTATTCTCCTAGAAATATAATCACATTTAGCATAAACCAGTGTTAAAACAAAATCCTTACCATTCCTAAATTTTAAAGTAACAGATTGAGAGGTCATCCCAACTACTCTAAGGAGATGCTAGTGTCGTAAATGAACCAAATTTTGCCCTCTTCTTTTTCATTAGAGATAGCAGCACTCATACCTAATTTCCTAATAATATATAATAATATATAGCAGTACTTTTATTAAAACTAATCATAGGTTCCAAAATGGCCACAAAATTTAACTTATATCTCTTAACATATCTAAACAACTGAGGTTGAGAAATGGCATTAGCTATTCCTCTAATATTCCAAACCATGTAATTATACATTGGAAGAGAGAGAAGAAACCTTCTTGGTACCTATACCAGAAGGAGAATACCTTTTTGGGGGGTTTCCTACCCTTTTGTCATGTTTAAACCCCTGCTTGCCTATTACAGGCCTGTCAAAATCATAGTGAACACTGGAATCAATGTTCATTGCTTTCAGGAAATGTTCACTAGAGTGGTGAATGTTAATCTCATCCTTATAAACTGAGGAGGTGTCCTCAAGGTCCTTCTGCATTTGCTGAGCCACAAGAGCCCTCTTTGCTTTTTTATTAGCCTTTTTCTTAGCTTTTTTGGTAATTGTAAATGAACCCTCCTCATTGCCAGAGTTGGCATTAGGAGTGGATTGGTCAGAGATAGGGTTGCTCACATAAAGTGAGCCCTCCACTTCTCTCTGATTTACCTTGGCAATTACACCAATTTTGCTAGCTGGATTGTCAAGTTCAAAAGCCTTGGGGTTACTCACAGCAAGTGAGTCATCCTCCATGATCTTTGGAGTAGAGTTGCCAGCATTTTCCTTTACCATGTGGTTACTCACTAAAAGTGAGTCATCCTCCACAGTAAAAGGAGTTTCAATGCCAATAGCTGTATCATTCTCCTTAACCTTGGGGTTACTCAACTGTTGTGAGTCCTCCACCAAAGGTTGAGATGAAATGTTAAAAACCTCCTCAGCTTGGTTATCAGAAAAGGTGCCACTTGGTAAGTAAATCACTTTTCCAGAAGTGTCATTTAAAGCCACCTTGGCCATTTCCAAAACAGGAGATTCATTAGCAATACCCTTGCCCTTTCTAACTCTCTCAATATCTATATTTTTATTGTTGTCCTCTTGAGGTTTTGGGACCCATATTTTTTCATCGTTTTTATTGTAAAACTTCACTTTACTAGTTATTGGTTTACCAAAATCACCCTTATTAGCATCCCCAAAAGGTTCACTAGCAACATTATTACTAGGAAAAAGTGTTCCAGCAGTATGTTTGGCAGAAAAATTGGGTTGAGCTCCTGCATCAGTAATGATAATAGGTGCCTTTTTGCAACTTTTGAAATCATGTCCCTGCAAAAAAACAATTGGTGCAGTATTTGGGAAAATTGTCATATTCAATTCTTTGCCAAAAACCTTCTTCATTGTTAGTGGAAGTTCCAATCCATACAAGGTCATCTCTAGTCTTAAGTAAATCCATCTCCACGCAAACCCTAGCATACATAGGTCTAGCATGAGTTAGAGTAGTCAGGTCCGCATCTAAGAATTTATACCCCAAAGCATGAACAATAGCTTTTAGGTAAGATAAATAACAGAAATTCATAGGTAAATGGGGTAGCCTAAGCCATACAGGTGCAATAGAAGATTCTGTTTTAAAGGAAAAATCACTAGACCATTTAAACAGTCTAAATAAATTTGAAGTTAGCCATCTATTTTTTGCTTCTAATAGTACTAGATTCTGTTCAAGATTTTGATTTTTACATCTGAATAAATGAACCATGCTGAAACATTAAAAATGTTGGAAAGTTCATCGCATATATACCTAGAGAATAAATTGGTTTTTATAAGTTTTGACTTTTTTATGTTTAGGAAAGAAATAAATGAACAACTATTGAAGAGTGAAAAATGAAATTTCAGAAAGCATAAGGGGGGGGGGGGGGACTTACCATCGGTTGTAACGAGTCGGTAAGATCTCCCGAGCACAAGAGCTTCACTAGAACGAAGAAGCTTAACATGTGTAATCCGAGCACCTTTCTCTTCATTGCTAGGTATTATAAGTGAAACATAGTGACCCGGGTACATCTTCATTATATCGCTAGCGCTTATAGACCAATACAACCTCTCTCTCTTCCCGTTCGGATATTGTATCACTATGGCAACCTCCTGATCAACTGCCTGACAGTTCCCCATCTTTAACTTTATAAAAGGATAACCCGAACTATTTTTTCAGCAGAAGAAAATGACAACTTTTTTTTTACGACAACAATTTAGGTACTAGAAGAATAAATATGTATGTATGTGTATGTATCTTAAGTCTATAAATGAAGTAGTTGAAGGGTAATTTTTTACTAGTACTTAGCTTTATATAGTTTAAGGTGCGAAGTTGTAAAGCCTCCATATGGCTCATCCTTGATTATGTTAAAGCGATTGTGATGTAATGACAATTTTTTTCCTGTCGTATTAGGCATATTTATATAAGATGGATTACACACTATTGGTCCTTGTAGTATTGACAAACATTTTTCTATTTGGTTCTCATACATAGTTTTAATGGAAACAATATAAGTTTAACGAGCTAATATTACCGGGTCTCTATTTTGTACAGTCATTGACTTAGACTGTATAAATAGAGAGTTAAATGATAAGTTTTCAATGACTAATTTAATTTTTCAATTTTTATTATATATTAGACAAATTAGGATTTAATAAATTTAAAACAAATTTTAACAACACAATAAAAAACCAAATAAAAATATAGAACTCTAAACTACCATAAATTTAATTATTAATCAAAATTTGAAAAAAATAACAATTGAATATTTATTTTTAAAAAAGGGATTTTGTGTCGTTCAATTGATTGACTGCACAAAATAAAAAGAAAAATCCGGTAGTAAATAGTAAGTATGCTAAGATATCGCTAAAGAGTTGTTTTTCATTATTTACCTGTGTGAGATATGATAATCGTATTATGGGAAATAAAAAGAAGAATGACATTATTTACCACCTTGGCATGAATATATTAATTGATGTAGTAAAGTTTTTTTTTGTTTATTTAATAACCCACTTTTACAGGGTAAAATTCGAACTATGCTGGTGAAAAATGACGAATACATGATATATAATCATATTAAGTTAATTATGGCCATTCGTACCAATTGTCATGATAACAAAGGAACAGAATGCAACTTTTTTTAAAATAGTTAATGTGCGATACACATTTTGTCATTAACAATGGTGCAGTTTGACAAAAATTTAGTTTGTACGTATTAAACTTGTGTTTTCTTTGTCCCTTTCCTCCTTGATTTTTCTTCTTGGAAAGGAATCTATTATCCTACTCTAATACTAACACTTCCTATAATGATCAATTGATTATATAAGACAAAATAATTCGTTGAAAACCGGAAAAAGATGCATGGTCCCAAGACAAAGAGTAACTATGAAGTTTCAAGAATTCTCAGGCCAAACTGATTTACATGTTCAGCCTTCTAGTTTAGTTTTTTTTGCTTTTATCCGAACCAAAAATATCCCCTTCAAATCTTAGAATTTTTTTCAGCCAGAAAAAAAGTAAAAAAACTATTTTTTCTTAATGTCAAATATAAGCTCAACACTTTAATAGAATTGCAACTTATAATCTACAACCAGTACCAAGAACAAATCGACTTAAATAGATTGATAAAACTAGAAGTTTGAGGCATAGTTGCGAGGATGGAAAACGAGAACGGGAATCGAAACAGAAACGAAACAGAAACCCGTGAAAAAAATGAAAATAAAAAAAACTTAAAATTACACGTGAAATAATAGGAAGCGAGAAACAAGAATCGGGAAGCGAAAATCAGAAAACGGGATTTTTAAAAGTGAAAACGAGTTTCTCAGTAACTATGGTTTGAGGCAAGATCGATGGAAGAGCTTTTTTTTTTGTACTTGAGCCATTGAGGTATATGTGTCTAACATCTAGGGGAGGAGCTAGGTGTGGGCTGGCAAGGGGCTACGACCCCCAAATATTTTGAAAAAATAAATTTTTATAGTGTAATTTTTTTTTTATATCATGAAAATTGTGATTTAGCCTGCATATTGTTTTTTCTTAATTCAACTCCCATTTACATAAAGATCCTGGCTCTGCCACTGCCCGCGGTAAATTGTCTAAGGACTTATGGTCCTGAGAAGTTGTGGCCTTGTAATGTGACTAATTTGATTAGTAATTAAAAGTTCTTCAAATTAAAAAAGCAAGAAATATAACTGCAGGGGTTAAATTTTATAACACGACTGTTATGATACAGAGAGTGCATAATCTTAGGTTGTGATACTGTGTGACACATAATGCAAATGAAAGTAGATTTATATATATATTGGGCTTGATTGATGAGCAATACCCGGACAATTTAGCTTAATTTAATCCAGTATATAAAAAAGAGTTGGATTTATTCGTTTGAGAACTTCAGCTTTTACATCCCAATATGGGAGTAATATTTCAGTTTTTATAATAGACAATGGAATACATGACAATTTATAAGTGAATATTAAAACAAAAGTTCTGTAACAACAAACAACAATACAGCTAAATTAAACAAGCTCTTGTTTGGCTAAACAAGTTCTATTTTAGCTGATTTGATCCCAGGATCTCACATAATCAGATAATCTGATAATTTCCAACCCTTATTGCTTATATATATATATATATATATATATATATATATATATATATATATATATATATGTCCAACACTTAATTATTGCTTTAATTAATAAGTGAAATTACAGGGACACGTGAGCATATAAGTTACAAATCTGAAAACGAAAAAAAAGTGAAATTACAGGGACACATGTGAGCATATAAGTTACAAATCTGAAGAAAAAACAATGCTAAATTTTGGATTGATATTTTATTTACAACTTAATTAAAGATTAGTCCATAAAATTGAAACTAATTAAGAATTTGTCTATTTCCTCTAACTAACCAATAAAAATGTAAAAAATCAGGAAAAATAAAAAAATTCAAGAAAATAAAAATGAGAAAATGAGAAAATAAAAAATATGAAAAAATCCAAAAAAAATTAAAAGAGGCAAAACCCCGAAAAAACATGATATTTTTTTAAAATCCCAAAAAATCAAAAAAAATTCCAAAAAATCAACAAAAATCTAAAATCAACAAAAATCAAAAAGCGCAAAAAAAAATAGTCTGAATCATTTTAAGTCATTTTAAAAACAGTTTGAACCATTTTAAGTCATTTTAAAAACAGTCTGAACCATTTTAATTCATTTTAAAAACAATCTGAACCATTTTAAGTCATTTTTAAAAACAGTCTAAACCATTTTAAGTCATTTTAAAAACAGTCTGAACCATTTTAAGTCATTTATAAAATAGTATGAACCAAAAACAGTCTGAACCAAAAACAGTCTGAACTATTTTAAGTCATTTTAAAAATAGTCTGAACCATTTTAACTCATTTTAAAAACAGTCTGAATCAAAAACAGTCTGAACCAAAATGACTTAAAATGGTTCAGATTGTTTTTTTTTTTGCGTTTTTGGAATTTTGTTGATTTTAGATTTTTGTTGATTTTTTGGGGTTTTTTTTTAAAAAAAGTCGTGTTTTTTCGGGGTTTTGCCTCTTATTTTTTTTTGGATTTTTTCATTTTTATTTTCTGGAATTTTTTCATTTTTTCTGATTTTTTACATTTTTATTGGTTAGTTAGGGAAAATAGACCAATTCTTAATTAGTTTTAGAAATAATGGATCAATCCTTAATTAAATTTTATAACCGGACAAATACTTAAATACTTTTGTTTTCATGATCCGATCCTTAATTTTCTCGAATGGGTGTCATCTTTGACGTACTCTTATAGATGCTTCAATATTTTTATACTGTTGTGTGACATATTAGCTCGTTATAGATATATATATAGAGATATGTATAGATATAGAGAGAGGTATGAGAAACAGACGAAGTGTTTATTCATTAATATGATTGTAGAAAGATATATCAAGAGATTACTGATCCTCTTTATATAATAGAGGGTATGGTTACATATGCTAGGAAAGTCCAAGATAGACCCAATAATATCCTACAACACTCCCCCTTTGGACGTCTTGATTTCTTCGTTTTCATGCTGTCGATGTGAGTCGAGTTCATTCGCAGTGCTAAACACATAAAAACCTTAGGGCCGAAACTGTGTAGCCGAATGATATAGGCCGAAATATCATGTAAGTAACTAACCACAATACAATGTGGCTCATCAAAAACTTGCCAGAGCAAACCCAATGGGAAAATCTCTGATCGAAGGAAAAAGAGTGCAACAGTGGTAGTAGTAGGGGGATCAACCACAAAACAGGTGCCTCATCAAAACCTTGCTAGAGTAAACCAAGTGGAAAAAATCTCTAATCGAAGGACAAAAGAGTACACAGTGCTAAGAAGTATACAACAGGATACTCCGCCTAATTTCGGCAATCTTAAGTGAGATATGATGGGAACGTGTCTCGCTAAAAACCTTCCCAGGAAAAACCCAGTGGGAAAAAAACCTTGGTCTAAGGACAAAAAGAGTACACGAGCATGCGACTGGATGCTCCCCCTCACTTGCACACGACAGGGTGCGAGGATTTCGACTAAGTAGTAATTAGTGCAATAAGCATTCACCTGGATGCTCCCCCTCACTTGCACACGACTGTATGCAAGAAAATATAACGTGGAATAAAACGAGCATTCGACAAGATGCTCTTAAACTTCATATGTGAAGATTCATTTTGGCAAGAAATGCTAAATAGCATAATCTAGTCATATCTCTCTTGATCGATAACAACAAGTTGTCCTCAAATAAGACAAGTGTTTTATCTGGATCGTGAGACAGAGCATATGTAATTCAAATATGTCTAATACAAGCTCGAAGCCATATACTCTCTCTAGTCGTCTCATAGAGCACGAGTAGATCAGAGTGATTCATTTGGAGTCATTCCAAGACCTCCAAGATATTGCCTTATTCCTAATGGTAAAGACAGACCATGTTAGGAATATCCCTTATGCGAGTCTGATAAGTAACCGGCATCGGTATAACCGAAAAAGGGTTGCGTTAATTCGAGTACCGAAGGGGGAAGGTACACTCGATGACGCAAAATGGGATAAGACAAGCCCTCATCCACATTTACCTTAAGGAAATGGGAAAATGTCTTGTATGCCATTTCGATGGCAGCGTGTTAGCGCGATGCTGTATCGGGCTATACCATTCACAGCAGACGAGATGTTCGTCCTAGCACATTAGACCAAGTGCAATGATGCGCTTATTGTACTTAAATATGAACATCATGATTCAATATCTCTTCATCGTCTCATCAGGGACGGACTGGGTCTATATCAATGTCTAGTGATCGAACGATCATGGGAGAATCTGACGACTTAGCGTCATGATAACTAAAACGTCATAACACCTTCTGGGTGTAGTCTGAATCATGGACTTAGATTCAATCTTTACGGGACTCGATCATCGGGCCGAGTCACTACCGTGTCTTCCCAAGATCCTTTATCTCGAAGGCAAGTCCAAAAATGGATCGCGTAATAAAACACGCAAGTGCATAATACTTGTTCAAGTATCCCAAGCTAAACAAGTACTCACTTAGGCGGGTATACCACATCCGCTCGGATTATATTAATCCATATAGTGAACGTCTCATTTAATTGAGATCGTGTTCCGTAGTCAGGAACTACTTGATTAAAGCATATGAAGTCATACATAGACCTTCATCTATATCTCTTTGTCTAAATTCTCATAGAGATAAAACAGTTACCACAATCACATGCTGCATACTCAGTTTTTTGGGAAACTACTAAACTGATAAAGTAGGAGACCATTATAACGTCCATTATGAGGAAATAAACTATCTCGTAATCAATTCCATGGTATGAGAGAAGCCTTGCGCTACTAGGCGAGCATTTTACAATCTCATTATTCTCATCACTTTTCCTTACGAAAAACCAAATAAACGAATTCGTTTAACATTGGTGGTGTTGGAGCTACAGGTCCGAACACACTTTCGCTAAGGAGTCTACTTGGATTGCAAGTTTCCATTAGTCCAATCTATTCTACGTTGACTTCAGACAATGGTACATGGTTCTCTGTCATAATTTGCTCATATTATCAGTCGTCACCGAATATATGAACAAGTAATCAATGACAGTCTCGTTTTGCTTCAATATCGTCTAAGATATCATGATCGACAGATATTTCGATATTCTTAGGATGATGAGGAAATCACACATCTCCTTGATCCTTTATAATCTCGTGTGACAAACGAGTTTCAGTTCACCACCTCTGGGGCTGAACGAATTAAAAACCGGTCAACTTCCTCATATCTTAGGAAGGACAACAGACTGACGGCCGATGGCAGCGTCCTTTGCTTGGAGGGTTCGGTCAAAGCAACGTGTTATGACTGGAACACGACGTCCGAAAAGAACTTCTATCCTTGCAAGCATTTTGTAGCAGGTATAAATGATCTCGTGACATCTCATAAAGTCATCAAATGCGTCTGGCATTTAGTTAGACTTGAGGGAGTCTATGCACTTACTTATCAC
Source organism: Primula vulgaris (assembly GCA_963920805.1). Lineage (NCBI taxonomy): Eukaryota > Viridiplantae > Streptophyta > Magnoliopsida > Ericales > Primulaceae > Primula > Primula vulgaris. Next base: position 25,223,756 of record OY987213.1, read on the forward strand.
TAAGTGCAGTTTTGGGGATCAAGCTAAGACTGACTGGGTTATGCCATGTTATTTCACGTCGTTCCTCATCGACGGTAACGTGCAAATCTCCCCCTAACGACGGGAAGAACAGTCTTAGCGATGTCACTTTCGCATATCATGCGGTAAAGAGATCGCTTGCCAAGGTTACTCTATCAAATGATAGGCAGGGGATTCATAATCGACTTATGTCCCCTTCAGAGGTCCATATTTTGAACGCTATAGTGGCTCAATCAAAATATTAATCACTCAAACACACGTTTATATGAGGCGTCTGCCTTATAACCAGTAACCAACTGGTACGCATTTAGTATTTTGAATGACTATGGGCCTCAGACAGACCAATGCAACAAAATAGCATGACCTCACACGGAAATATAAATCTTGGTGTGCAAGACCAAGAAGTGCGTGCAACCATTTACAGTCGCATCATCAAACTTTCCGTGAGTCCATTTGGGTCGGAACATAATCGACAGGATGTTCAATTTCAATTTCCAAACTCAAGTAATTCAAATCAAATTTTTGATTCTTACTCTTCGGAATTATCAAGTCGACTTGACTTTTCAGGATAATCCGGATTATAAGCCATCAACTTAATTATAGGGCCAAAAGTTTGGAAAATGCTGCATTTATGTGGACAATATTAAAATGTGACCATATTGTCGATGCATCAACCATAACCATTTATATTTATAGTCCGTCTTATGGTTGGATAAGTCCACAATAACTCCTTCAATTCTTTACAAGAATTCTACGCGTTCATTTCGTGATCTTTACACATACTAGTCTTTCAAAGTGAGCATTAATGGCATGAATTTCGGATTAATCACGAAATATATTCTCAGAGAGAATCCAAATGCGATGCGATTATAAATCAAGCATCGTCTTTTGACCCGGGAATATCTCATCCGGTCAATGCCACAATATTAAAATGCTCTTATCAATCGACGACAGGCGAATGATAGTATAGACAATCATGTCTTAGCATCTAAATCATTTATCATTTCGACGACAGGCGAAATGATAAGGTAACTTTAAATGCTTTTAAAAATTGTGGTAGAAACCACTTGAAAGACATTTCAACTCCTCTAAAATACGCTTTTGATCGTATTGAACGGAGGCTATGTAAAGAAATTTTAATTCTTTCATGAGCTATTACCAGATAACACTGGTTTTCTCGAATATTTTATAACTCAACAAGGTACGGCAGGACCTACATGAGTATAAGACCTCATATTTGACAAATCAATTTGGTTTTACCAAAGATTTCGATTTTGGAACGACAGGTCCAGAATCGTTGCTACTGAGTACTCTTTTAGGCAAATAGTTGGTAAAATTATGTGGTACACTATTACCAACTATTTCCAAAAAAAATCAACTACACTACAAATATTTCCTAAAATTTCATAATTTAAAGTTTGGTTTGTCAAAGGAATTTTCTCAAAGCGCTTTAAATTATTTCAAGAAATTTCTTAAACAGGCAAACCATAATCCAAAAGTATGTCCAAATGGAAAAATCATAATCCAAATGGAAAAACATAATCCAGATGAGCAAAAAAATGGCTCAATAATTTATCAAAATCAATAAAGAAAGGTATCAAACTTATTTGAGCCACAAAATCGGGGGTCTCAATAATTTCCTTTCAATTAACTTTAACCATTAGCATCGGTTTTTCCACCTTTATAATAGTTGTGAACTATTTAAGGAGTAACCGTGGATGACCTTTGTCTTTATAGCATAGAGTTGGCTCCTTGAGCATTATCTCTTCCTTTGTAACAACGGCCCATATTGTTCCTTTCAATTACTGTCTTGGAGCCACATGTTTTCTATTTTGACAATTGTCTAAAATCTTGCTTGGCTAGGCGATTCATCGGGATCGCGACAGTTCGAGACAAATAACACTTATCTCGGTTCTCGATTCGTGGAAAAAAAATGTACACGAAGAGTATTAATATCAGGCAAACAATTCGCCATTGACCTAATATGATTAAAACTACTCACCGGGGTAATTTTCTTATCCAATAACAGATGGGTGATAAAGGAACATGGTGAATATAAATTCACGATACTGCTTATGGAATACAATTTCCAAGTTAGTATTTTGGTGAAGGATTGCTCCAATATGTCAATTTCAGACATTTGTTCACCATAGACGTCATCACGTCTCAAATGTGGCGGCGGAATAAAATCAACGCCTTAGCATTCATCATGAGGGTAACAACAAACTCGTGTTTTACTCATCAAAGATGGCATCCAAAAAAAATTGGCCATCACATTTTTCACACATCAGGGTGAGTAACATGTGGCGACGGATTAAAATCAACGTTTTAACAGTCATTTCGCAAGTATGTTTTACGATTTTTTTTTCATCATAGATGGCATCCAACATGTGTTGGGAGTTCTGAATTATTTATCATATAAAACGACTGGTTTATATGTTTATGGTTTGCATAAGAACAAACGTTTTTTTGAAACGACAGGTTCGAAAACATTAGTTTTGCTTCTCATGTGAATCGGTTCTCATTGATCGAACGACGGGTCGATACTGAAACACCAATTCGGCGAAACATACATCACTATATAAACACACTCGGGGAAATTATTATTTAGTCAACCTCTTTCGGTAGCTCTACTTGAAAAACTACCAGGAAAGATGGTGAGGGTGGAGGGGACGAATGCCACTTAAAACCCGACCTCATTAGGATATCGACTTCCGCCTATATCTTTCCTAGACATCGTATCCAAATAGGTGAGCCTATTTAGGGAAGATTCATAATTTTTCCAACTTAAATGTGAATATATATGATTTCGTAATTCTACCATTAATGGCAATAAATAACAGATATATATATTCTAGATAACCACATATATATACAAGGGAGTATAAAATATATTCATGATGTATATCTAATCATAATCATGCAGTAGATTTGGTGATAAACTAAATCAATTGAGGATTATCAATCACACAAATTATATCATACCAAATGAAATCAAATCAATTAGATCAAATCAAACAATTAACTGCCATACGGTATATTTATATCTATGGTAATATCAAAAGATATGTTGATTATACTAACAAGATATCAATCAATTATCTACGGTTTATTGCCATATAAGTAATTCTATACATGCTAGTTTTAACATGCAAGCAAGCAATATATTTTTAATTACCCATTAATTCTATATATGGTAATTTTTAACATGCAAAGTGGTTAAATATACATGGAAACATATCAATTTATTCAATTAACATGCAATTTTTTTTTTACTTGCCTTTTTAATAAATATATATATGCATGTGGGTGAATATTTAGACCGAATATTGACTTTTATAACACATATATACTGTTTTTATACATGTAATATACTAGAAGACTATCCGTATAATTTCAGCAAACTATATCTATTTACAGCATTATTAGATCTTAAGTATTTTGAATGCATTGCATTATCATCGGTCTCTCCAATTCTCTGCATATTTAAGGAGAAAAATATTACTTTTTCACTTTCATGATTAACTCACTGAAGTTGCATCGGTCTCCTTTCTATTTCATTTATTGTCAATTTAAAAATAAAGGTAATATAGTGTAGACGGGTCCCATCCAAAAAAGACACATTTTTTTTTTATACAGAGATGGAGATTTCATGTGCTCTTTATATTTAGAGTGTATAATGACACTGATTTGTGAGTTTTTTTGGACTGAACTTCTTGTATAAATGGAAAAGTGTAATTTGATGCATGACAAACTCATAATATTAAATCTAAGAGTAATACGAATTATAACAAGAAATCAGGGACAAAAAAAAAACTACATTGAATGATTTGGTTGGATTTTCAGCATACTTATAAATACCTAGAGAACTTGATAAATCAATAACTTTGTTTGATGTCGTTATGCTTCTCAATAATAATATAGTAAATTAAAGAAGATAATGATTGGACACGTTGTTGATCTTTCTTTATAGCTCGGTAATTATTATTGCTCGGATTACAATTTATTATTACACTTGTACTTGGTCTAACAACTTATTCTTAATCTTGGTCTTTATCTTTATATTTGGTGCTCGATCTTTAATCTTGCTCGGTTTGTTTTCTAAGCTCTGACAGATCTTTCTTTTATATCTTCTCTATATAATTTTTTAGGTCATTTTTTCAGTGAAGGTACTGAATTATTTATAGGCATTTGTTGCAAGTGTTTCCATCTCATGCATCTTCTCATGGGCTTTTTCCATGTGAACCCCTTACTAATTGGGCTGAGATATTTATTGGATAATTGTCTTTATCCTTAAGTGGGAAAGTACTGTTATACCCCTGACCTTACTTTTTGCATTGGATACCCATTTATATCGCATTGCTTGGTTAGTACCCGAATATATATATTCGGGTCTAATTTTTGTGCTCTATCAGAACTTCAACGATGGTCTCTTAACAAAAAGATCAAATTATCATATGGTTATTAAACGTAGGGTTTGTTTAACCTGCGACATTTAAGCTTCATTTTTTTTATGGTAAAGTTGTTATACATAAGATGTCTTACTTTTTTGCTGTTAATTTTTCTGCTTTTCTCTGACCATAATATCAAACATCAGACAATGGATAAGTTTTAACCAGGATTGACACCAGCGTTTTCTCAGCCTAAAAGAAGCTATAATTAGTTATTCTGCTTAAAAACTGCAATTAATCAGAAAAAGAAATATCTTATGAATTATTGAATGTTCAAAATTATTCTGGAATCTCATCTAAGATTTGATTTCCCAAAAGTCAAGCTCTTTTAAACTCTTTTTTTTTCTTTCAAGAAAAACAAAATCCGAGTATCATATAATTGGGTATGTATTCTCAAATGAGTATTAACTATTAAATAATAGTTATTTAATTTTGATATTTGTTGTAATATATTATTGGACTATTGGGCCTTACTCATAGTGGGCTTAATTGGGCTTTCTATCTTGTATAACCCTAACCTCTAGTATATAAAGAAGGTTAGGGTCCCCTTGTATTCATACATTCTGATTAATAAAGACCCTGTTGTTGTCTCTCTATATTCTATCTCTATATCTATATACATATATATGTGAGCTAATATGTCACACAACACGTTATCAGCACTGCTCTCGGAGATCGAAGTACGGATTATAGATTCAATAACCCTTGAGGTTTATCCGGATTTTTTTTTAGGATTTTGCTATATCGACCTTCACCAACATACCGTGCGTAAGATACCCGGATATAATTTTTTTTGAATCGTACACGCACATATAACATGTTATATGACATGAACGTTACTACTGCATGTTTATATGTTTATTGTATCTATGCAATGATTACACAGTATCTATGCAGATATATGTTTACTGTATCTATGCACATGTAACACTAGCAAAACTATTTTACTGCTTTGATTTAGAATTGCATGCTATATTGCTTGATTTTTACACGTACTGCTTTGTAAAAATATTTTATTAGTGATAAATAAATAAAAAAATTATTGCATGTTAACCATGATGTTACTGGTACTACATGATTTTGATAACAGAATATTGCATGTTAACCTTGACAATACACATGTTTGTTACCATGTATGTATGAATAAATAGTTTATTTTTGTCCAATAGTATTTGTCTTGGTATGGTATGTATGTGTACTTATTACATGTATAACCGATTTGTAAATCGAAAATCTTGTAATTGTAAAACATGTATTAATCTGTCGGATTAAATCTGCAACAAACTGAAACGTATGTACTGATTTGTAATTCTCTGAAAGTTGTAAACTATTCTGTAAATTACTCAAGGACTAAACTGAAACTTGTCTGAAATTCTGGACTGTATAAGTAATAATGCTGTAAATAGATATATAATTTGCTGTAATTACACGCATGGTCCTGTAGTATAATACTTATATGAAAACAGTACATATGGTTGATAAGTAACAATATTTAGTAAATATACACACACATGCATATAATTTTTTTTATTAAAAGGCAAACGAAAAAAAAAAAATTTGTATGTAAATTGAATAAATTGATTTGATTTGATATGTTAGAATCTTCATGGATTGATTGATAATCATAAATTGATTTGATTTGATATGTTAGAATCTTCATGGATTGATTGATAATCTTAAATTGATTTGATTTTATATGTTAGAATCTTCATGGATTGATCGATAATCTTAAATTGATTTGTTTATAACATCAAATCTACTGCATGATTAGATAGATTATAAAATATATTTACTGCCTGTTTATATATATTTGGTTAATCTAGATAGATATTGTCTATATTGTTAATATTATTTCCATATATATGAAAAGCGAAAATCGTATATATTCATATTTAAGTTGGAAAAATTATGAATCTTCCCCAAATAGGCTCACCTATTTGGATACGATGTCTAGGAAAGATAAAGGCGGAAGTCGTTCTCCAAATGAGGTCGGTTTTTAAGAGGCATTCGTGCCCACCCCCCTCACCGTCTTTCCTGGTCGTGTTCAAATAGAACTACCGAAAGGGGTTGACTAAATAATAATTTCCCCGAGTGTGTTTATATAGTGATGTATGTTTCGCCGAATTGGTGTTTCAGTATCGACCCGTCGTTCGATCAATGAGAACCGATTCACATGAGAAGCAAAACTAATATTTTCGAACCTGTCGTTTCGAAAAAACGTTTGTGCTTATGACAACCATAAACATATAAAGCAGTCGTTTTATATGATAAATAATCCAGAACTCCCAACACATGTTGGATGCCATATATGATGAGAAAAATCGCAAAACATACTTGCGAAATGACTGTTTAGACGTTGATGTTATTCCGTCACCACATGTTAGTCACCCTGATGTGTGAAAATATGATGCCCAATTTTTTTTGGATGCCATCTTTGATGAGTAAAACACGAGTTTGTTGTTACCCTCATGATGAATGCTAAGGCGTTGATTTTATTCCGCCGCCACATTTGAAACGTGATGACGTCTATGGTGAATAAATGTCTGAAATTGACATATTGGAGCAATCGTTCACCAAAATACTAGCTTGGAAATTGTATTTCATAAGCAGTATCGTGAATTTATATTCATCATGTTCCTTTATCGCCCATCTGTTATTGGATAAGAAAATTACCCCGGTGAGTAGTTTTAATCCTATTGGGTCAATGGCGAATTGTTTGCCTGATATTAATGCTCTTCGTGTATATATTTTTTCCACGAATCGAGAACCGAGACAAGTGTTATTTGTCTCGAATTGTCGCGATCCCGATGAATCGCCTAGCCAAGCGAGATTTTAGACAATCATCAAAATCGAAAACCTGTGGCTCCAAGACAGTAATTGAAAGGAACAATATGGCCCGTTGTCACAAAGTAAGAAATAATGCTCAAGGAGCCAACTCTATGCTATAAAGACAAAGGTCATGCACGGTTACTCAAATAGTTCACAACTATTATAAAGGTGGAAAAACCGATGCTAATGTGGTTAAAGTTAATTGAAAGAAAACTCTTGAGACCCCCGATTTTGTGGCTCAAATGAGTTTGATACCTTTCTTTATTGATTTTGATAAATCATTGAGCCATTTTTTTTCGCTCATCTGGATTATGTTTTTCCATTTGGATTATGATTTTTCCATTTGGACATACTTTTTGATTATGGTTTGCCTGTTTACGAAATTTCTCGAAATAATTTAAAGTGTTTTGAGCAAATTTCTTTGACAAATGTGACCAAACTTTAAATTATGAAATTTTAGGCAATACTTGTGAGGTAGTTGATTTTTTTAGAAATAGTGGGTAACAATGTACCACATAATTTCACCAACTATTTGCCTAAAATAGTACTCAGTGACAACGATTCTGGACCCATCGTTCCAAATCAAAATCTTTGGTAAAACCAAATTGATTTGTCAAATATGAGGTCTTATACTCATGTAGGTCCTGTCGTACCTTATTGAGTTATAAAATATTCGAGAAAACGAGTGTTATCTGGTAATAGCTCATGAAAGAATTAAAATTTCTTTACATAGCCTCCACTTAAAAACGTATTTTAGAGGAGTTGAAATGTCATTCAAGTGTTTGCTACCACATTCTTTAAAGCATTTAAAGTTACCTTATCATTTCGCCTGTCGTCGAAATGATAAATGATTTAGATGCTAAGAGATGATTGTATCTACTATCATTCGCCTGTCGTCGATTGATCAAAGCATTTTGATATTGTGGCATTGACCGGATGAGATATTCCCGGGCTAAAAGACGATGCTTGATTTATAATCGCATCGCATTTGAATTCTCTTTGAGGATATATTTCGTGATTAATCCGAAATTCATGCCACTAATGCTCACCTTGAAAGACTAGTATGTGTAAAGATCACGAAATAAACTCGTAGAATTCTTGTAAAGAATTGAAGGAGTTATTGTGGACTTATCCAACCATAAAACGGACCATAAATATAAATGGTTATGCTTGATGCATCGACAATATGGTCACATTTTAATGTTGTCCACATAAATACAGCACTTTCCAAACTTTTAGCCCTATCATTAAGTTGATGGCTCATGATCCGGATTATCCTGAAAAGTCTAGTCGACTTGATAATTCCGAAGAGTAAAAATCGAAATTTCGATTTGAATTACTTGAGTTTGGAAATTGAAATTGAACATCCTGTCGATTATGTTCAGACCCAAATGGACTCACGGAAAGTTTGATGATGCGACTGCAAATGATTGCACGCATTTCTTGGTCTTGCACACCAGGATTCATATTTCCGTGTGGGGTTATGCTATTTTGCTGCATTGCTCTGTCATGAGGCCCATAGACACTCAAACACCATATGCGTACCAGCTAGTTACTGGTTATGAGCCAGAAGTCTCATATTAACGTGTGTTTGAAGTGCTTAATTAATATTTTGATTGAGCCGCTATATCATTCAAAATATGGACCTCTGAAGGGGACATAAGTTGATTATGAATCCCATACCTATCATTTGATAGAGTAACCTTGGCAAGCGATCTCTTTACCGCATGATATGCGAAAGTGACATCGCTAAGACTGTTCTCCCCGTCGTTAGGGGGAGATTTGCACATTACCGTTGATAAGGAACGACGTGAAGTAACGTGGCATAACCCACTCAGTCTTAGCTTGATCCCCAAAACTGCACTTAGTGATAAGTAAGTGCATAGACTCCATCAAGTCTAACTAAATGCCAGACGCATTTAATGATTTTATGAGATGTCACGAGATCATTTATACCTGCTACAAAATGCTTGCAAGGATAGACGTCCCTGTCGGACGCCGTGTTCCTGTCGTAACATGTTGCTTTGGTCGAACCCGCCAAGCAAAAGACGCTGCCGTCGGCCGTCAGTCTGTCGTCCTTCCGAAGATACGAGGAAGTTGACCGGTTCCAAATTCGTTCAGCCCCAGAGGTGGTGAACTGAAACTCGTTTGTCGTACGAGATTATAAAGGAGCAAGGAGATGTGTGATTTCCTCCTCATCCTAAGAATCTCGAAATATCTGTCGATCATGATATCTTAGACGATATTGAAGCGAAACGAGACTGTCATTGATTACTTGTTCATATATTCGATGACGACTTATAATATGAACAAATTATGACAGAGAACCATGTAATGTTGCCTGAAGTCAACGTAGAATAGACTGGCCTAATGGAAACTTGCAATCCAAGTAGACTCCTTAGCGAAAGTGTGTTCGGACCTGTAGCTCCAACACCACCAATGTTAAACGAGTTTGTTTATTTGGTTATTCGTAAGGAAAAGTGATGAGAATAATGAGATTGTAGAATGCTCGCCTAGTAGCGCAAGGCTTCTCTCACACCTTGGAATTGATTACGCTATGGTTGATTTCCTCGTAATGGACGTTATAACGATCCCCTACTTTACTAGTTTAGTAGTTTCTGAAAAACTAAGTATGCAGCCATGAATGTGGTCACGGTTTTATCTCTATGGAGATTTAGACAAAGAGAAATAGATGAAGGTCCCTGTGTGACTTCATGTGCTTGAATCAAGTAGTTCCTGACCACGGAACATGATCTCAATTGACTGAGACGTTTACTATATGGATTAATATAATCCGAGCGGATGTGGTATACCGCCTAAGTAAGTACTTGATCAGCTTGGGATACTTGAACAAGTATTATGCCCTTGCGTGTTTTATTACGCGATCCATTTTTTTGGATTTGCCTTCGAGATGAAGGATCTTGGGAAGACATGGTAGTGACTCGGCCCGATGATCGAGTCCCGTAAAAATTGAATCTAAGTCCATGATTCAGACTACACCCAGAAGGTGTTATGACGTTTTAGTCATTATGACGCTAAGTCGTCAGATTCTTCCATGATCGTTCGATCACTAGGCATTGATATAGACTCGGTCCGTCCCTGATGAGACGACAAAGAGATATTGAACCATGATGTTCATATCTAAGTACAATAAGCGCATCATTGTACTTGGTCTAATGTGATAGGACGAACATCTCGTATGTTGTGAATGGTATAGCTCGACACAACATTGCGCTAACACGCTGCCATCGAAATGGCATAAAAGACATTTTTTCATTACCTTAAGGTAATTTTGGAAGTGGGCTAGTTTATCCCATTTGCATCATCGAGTGTACCTACCCCCTTCGGTACTCGAATTAACGCAACCCTTTTTCGGTTATACCGATGCTGGTTACTTATCAGACCCGCATAAGGGATATTCCTAACATAGTCTGTCTTTACCATTAGGAATAAGGCAATATCTTGGAGGTCTTGGAATGACTCCAAACGAATCACTCTGATCTACTCGTGCTCTGAGAGACGACTAGAGAGTGTATATGGCTTCGAGCTCGTATTAGCCATATTTGAATTATATATGCTCTGTCTCACGATCCAGATAAAACACTTGTCTTAATTGAGGACAACTTGTTATTATCGATCAAGAAAGACAAGACTAGATTATGCTATTTAGCATTTCTTGCTGAAATGAATCTTCACATATGAAGTTTAAGAGCATTCAGTTGAATGCTCGTTCTATTCCACGTTATATTTTCTTGCATACAGTCGTGTGCAAGTAAATGAGGCATCCAGTCGAATGCTCGTACTCTTTCTTGGAATATGAAATCTTTGCACCCAGTCGTGTGCAAGTGAGAGGGAGAATCCAGGTGAATGCTTATTGCACTAATTACTACTTAGTCGAAATCTTCGCACCCTGTCATGTGCAAGTGAGGGGCAACATCCAGTCGCATGCTCGTGTACTTTTTTTTTTGTCCTTAGACCAAGGTTTTTTCCCACTGGGTTTTCCTTGGCAAGGTTTTTAGCGAGACACGTTCCCATCATATCTCACTCAATATTACCGAAATTAGGGGGAGTATCCTGTTGTATACTTATTACCACTGTGTACTCTTTTATCCTTCAACTAGAGATTTTTTCCCACTGGGTTTACTCTAGCAAGGTTTTGATGAGGCACCTGTTTTGTGGTTGATCCCCTACTACTGCCACTGTTGCACTCTTTTTCCTTCGATCAGAGATTTTTCCATTGGGTTTGCTCTGTCAAGGTTTTGATGAGGCACATTGTTTTGTGGTTAGTTACTTACATGATATTTTGGCCTATATCATTCGGCTACACAGTTTCTCCTAGGTACTGGTTTTGTCCCACACTGGGTTTTCCGGCCCTAAGCTTTTTATGTGTTTAGCACTGCGAATGAACTCGACTCAGATCGACTGTACGAAGACGAAGAATTCAAGACGTCCAAAGGGGGAGTGTTGTAAGATATTATTGGACTATTGGGCCTTACTCATAGTGGGCTTAAGTTGGGCTTTCTATCTTGTATAACCCTAACCTCTAGTATATAAAGAATGTTAGGGTCCCCTTGTATTCATACATTCTGATTAATAAAGACCCTGTTGTTGTCTCTCTCTATATTCTCTCTCTATATCTATATACATATATATGTGAGCTAATATGTCACATATTGAATCAATGTAGACAATAATCATTTCTGTTATAGTAGACAAACTTTATTAAATTACAAGTGAGTAATATTAATACACTTGTTAAAATCAATTTAATCTAACAGCCTAAATTAACCCATATATAGTCCCATATAAATATTTTGTATATATTAATATACATTCCAAAATATTTTAGAATGTTAGACTCGAGAGGGTTTTGAACCCATTTTTAATAAAATAATAACTATTCAAGGAAAAGTTCTATTTACAAAAACGAGACTTAATTCAAAATAAAATAAAAACAGAAGTCTGATATTTGTTTTCAGATTTAGCACGCATCCGATCTCTATCTCGCTCTTTGTCCCCCATCTTGTCTTTTTGCCGACCTCTATATCTCCATCCCATTAAGTCGGCAAGCTTCTAAATCGAGACTTAAAAAATGCTTGATAAAGAAAGAAACCTCCTTTCAAAGGGAGTTTTTTTATTTAGTTTAACTCAAATCAAAAGGGAGTTTTTTCATTGGGAAGGGTGTGCAAAATTAGGGAATGCTAAATATCTTTACAAACGAGGATGTGCGAAAATACATTTTTCGGTACCTGTTTTTTCGAGTAAGGTTGTTTAGGAGCATGTGATCCACTACGATCACAACCAATTTAATTATAATATTAGATTTGCGAAAATGTGAAACTTGTTGG